>VDFB02016735.1:0-30938 GCA_007258455.2 Sequoia sempervirens | reverse complement strand
GAGTATCCAACGGTTTAGGGAAATCTTGTATCACCCAAAAAAAATATTTTCTTTAGTTCTTTTGAGTCCCATGATGGTACTTAAGGGGTGTAAGATAGTCAGGCGTCAAAAATAGTGAAAAACGAGCACCTACTATTTTTAGTAAGTCAGCCTAAATGGGCTTGTACAAACCTTGAAAATTTACCCCAAAGAGCATAACTAAAAATTAGTCATGAAAATCACTTCAATGATTCTTCAGTGTTTTGGGAGAGTATTAAATTTTTTCTTGGGAAATCTCTCTAATGTATTTCAAATCCAGATATGAAAACTCGGGGCACCAGTCAGCTCAGAAAGTTGACAAACCAACCCATGGAGAAGGTTTGTGTGTTGTAGATCTCTTTGACAATCCTTCCAATGATATGCACAATTGCAAAATCGACACCCAGATAAAAAAAGTTATGGCCCCATGAAATTGCCCCCAAAAGTGAATTTCATTAAAACTATTTCTACCTACCGTAAATCAAATGGTTTGACTTTTAGGGCCAAAACAAAAGGGGAAAGTTGAACTTTCTAGAACATTCTAGGGCGTAGCTTATTAGTAAAATAAAAAGGGTTAGGTTAGAGTTGTAGAAGGTGGTTCTATTAGTGCATTGTATACAAATAATATATATATTTTTATTTTTAGAGTTGACTTTGTTGTAAATGAATCAAGCCCATGAGGTCAGAAAGTACGTAATGCTTTGAATTTTGAATTTTATTTTCTAATAATAATTGAAATTGAGTTATTTTTCTATCCCATCTTCTCAGGTTGATATCTATTGCTGTAATTTGTGTGTGGGTTTTAGGAAATGTGGCTCCCATCAAGTGGCAGGTATTAGAGCCAAAGTTCCCGAGCTTGTAATAGAGAATTGAACATGAGGAAATTATAGTAGGACCTATGAGTGTGGGTTGATTTCAAGATACCTCCAAGGCTTTCCCAACATGGCAGAGGTAGATGTCAAGGTTGTGGAGGAAGGGATCCGCCTAGAGATGAAATCAAAGCCCTTAGAAGGAAATTAGAAACCCTTAGTTGTGGACAATGATTTTGGCACCACAAGACTTCTTTAACGATTTCTAGGTTTCCACCCAAAGAGAGAGGTAGGCCAAAATGTGCAATGTTCCCATTCAAAAACTAATGAAATATGAATAAAATATGCCTAAATGATGTCCTAAATGCGAATAAATAAAAGATGCTGGATTATTAATGCAAAACTAATGAAATGTAAATTGTTTGAAACACAATGGGATATGCAAAATGACCTAAGAATGCAAATAAACAATAACAAAAAGAAACATACCGAGAGGTACACCTCGAAACTGAATGTGATGCTGAGGCTCGAACTCTGAGAATTTTCTTTGAAGCCAACTGGGACACTTGTCAAGTTGGGTGACTTAATCGCTTTCGGGAGATTTCATAAGAACAGTTTCAACCAAAAGGGTATCCAAAAATACAGAAAACACTTTTTAGGCATGGAAGTGGGACTAATTCACCACTAATGGAAACTTAGTCCACCTTCAACTTTTGGGAATTTCAAAGATGCAATTTGTAGCTCTCATTCTGCACTCTGGTTCTTGATTGGTGTCCAGAACTGAATCTATAGAATTCAGTCTGTAGGTGATTTCCAATCTTTTTTTAGCGGTTTGTTGACCTTGAATGACTTTGATGGAATGATGACACCTTTGAACACCTTTTTGTTTGAAAAATATGCATACATAACCTACAAAAAACACATGCAAAGAGCAGAAAAAGGGTTAAGGGTTAGTGAATATGGGTTTTCCTTGGTCAAACCCGATTTGGTAATCAAACCGTTGAAAATGAAATGAAATGGAAAGAGAATGATGAATGAACAACATGCAATGCTACAACTCACCAAACCCTTGATGTAGAAATCTGAAGATATGCAAGTAGAAGCTCCAATGAATGTAGACTTGATAATGCCTAGAATGCTTGAGAATGATTAAGTGAATGAATGGATTGCTTGAAAATGAATGGGGGTGAAAATGAGAGGAAAACCCTTTATTTATACTTTTTTTTACAAAATTTCCCCAAAATAACACATCATTCGCCAACCTCAAGGTCAAGAGAATAATATCTCACCAAAATTTTGAAATAATTTTTATTTTTCTACCAAGAAGGAATAAGTCACTCTAGGTGGCAATTTGGTTCCTAGGGAAATTTTAATGGGTGTCAAGAATTAAAGTGTATTTAATGATGTTTAACAGAATTATTCTTCGAAACACACTTAAGTAGGGCCGAAAAGTGTATTAAGGGGCCATCTAAACATAAGCAAGGGTCAAATTATTGATGAAAATCCTAGAAAAGCATGAAAATTTGTTACAACACTTTACAACACTTTGAAATAAGGCTTTGTAAGTGATAAAAAGAGGTTATTTAGGTGAATTATAATAAAGGGGTCCTAGAGAAAATTGTGAAAGTGGGTTACAACACTTCACAACACTTTTACAAGACATCATAGAATTCTTATTGATTTACAAGGGTCCAATACCTAATGTGAATGTGTTGACCACATTACAACATTAAATCTAGGAAAAACTAGGCTAACATCCATAAGAAAGACTCAAATGATCATAAAAATGTCTAAAGATACATTTTTTATAACACATTTAGGCCCCGCTTTAGTGAGAGGATGAACTTGCTTCAAACTCACACTAAAGTAGCCCAACATGCATATCAAGAGGGATCCAAAAGAGACCCATGCTAGTAATATGAGACAACAACAATCAAGAGGGGTGATAAATCCCCTAGGATCAAGATCCCATGGCAAACCAAACATTAGCACAAAGGAACACACATAAAAATTATGAAGAATAATGAAAGAGAGAAGGAGAAGGAAAAGAGAGAGTTGGATCAAGCTTCGATCATTTTTCCATCCTGATGTGGATCAAATCTAGGAGACGGAACTCATGGTTGTCCACTGTGTGAGAAGGCCTAAAAGTTGACAAACATACACTTATGGATGGTATGCACTCGCACACACATAGTTGGCTATGGGGAAAGTCATGCCTCAGAATGGGCTTCCTACTCAACCATACCAAAGTTATACCTCTTGATAACTTTAATAAGGTGCCACAAAATAAAATGACATTTTGATCTTCATGAGACAAGAAAAATTGTGTATGCTTAGAGATCATGAAAAATTGTGATGACACCACAGGCATGCAAACTATGTTATGCAAGGTGGCCATATAAAAAATGAAAAAATGCAACATGAAAAACATGTTCAAAGGAGTCTTGCTTAGTTCATGTGAGGTCTTTAACTTAGGAAACGTTGTGTCTAATTTCTCCAAAAGATGACCAATCAAAGAATAGAAAAATCACAACTTAGGGGATGTAGTGTGTTGCATCAAGCCACTAAGAGGAATGTATTATGCTAAGATAGATCACACTCATGAAGAAAATTACACCCAATGTCATCCAAAAAGCAAAAAACACATTGTATGAAGTAAGAAGGTTGCACTAAGAACCAAGAAAAGGAAAAATGCAAAAGAATAATGCCAATGTATGCCCCCACTTTAAAGGAATTGCTACACACCGTTTTGTGAGAAATTACTTTAAAGTAGCAGATGAAAATTGCAAAAAATAAGAAAGACATGATATCCAACTTGGAAATCCCTATGCCAAGTCATATGTTTTCGAGTAAGGCTATGCCATGTGAAAGAAAGGAAGGGGTTTCCCCCTAAAGGAAAACACCAAACACATAAGGGATCTATGGATTGGGGGTCAGTATGTTCTTTGCTGCAATGTTTTGTAAGGAGCTCAGAACTATCATCATTCCCCAAATACGTAGAATTAGAAGAATGACACAAAGAGAGCAAAAAATGAAGAAAAAAAAAGATTTGTTTGGGTCAACATGGAAGAGACATCTAGGATGTCTCAACTCTTTACGTCATCCCCAAAAGGAAAACCCAAGAAAAATGAAAAAGAAAAGGTGAAATGAAATGAATTTTATTTTGGGTCAACATGAAAGAGACATAGGGTGTCTTAATGCCTGCACCATCTCCAAAAGGAAACACAAGAAAAGACAAAAGAAAAGGAAAAGAAAAGGAAAAGAGTTTTTGGGTCAACATGAAAGAGAAATAGGGTGTCCCAATGCCTTGCATCATCTCCAAAAGGAAAACACAAGAAAAATACAAAAATAAAAGGAAAAGAAAAAGAAAAGGGCCTTTTGGGTCAACATGAAAGAGACATGGAATGTCTCAATTCCTTGCGTCAACCCCAAAAGGAAAACACAAGAAAAAGAAAAAAGAAAAAGGCAACATCGATGTACTACATAGAGAAGAATGAAGGTACAAATAGAGGAATGCCACAAAGAGAAGGAGAACATTAAACATAACATCACGGGGGAATATGTTACACACATGCAAACATGCAAAAGAAAAAGAAAAAGAAAGTACAAAAATCTAGTAAGGAAAATGTGAGTCAACCATCAAGTAGGTCATCTGCCTCCAAGTCATGTTCATGATATGCCGAGGGTAGGAAACTAGCCAAAGGGACAAGAGAAAGTGCCAAACTATGGGAAGCACCAAGTTCTACACTCTTTGTAGGATATTTTTTGTTTAAGCTCATGGAAGAGGAGAACAATGTGTTCAAATCATTATGCACCTCTTCATCAATTTTAGCGATCTCGTCATCGTCATCCAGATTAATCACAATAGGAGGGTGAATGATAATGTCCAAGGAAGGGTGTACCTCTTGTGGTGATTGTTGTACTGGTTTGTTTTCTTGTGGTTGGGGAGGAGAGTCATCATGTATTGCTTCTATCAAGTGTGGATTTTTATTTTCTTTATTTTCTTCTTCATGTAGCTTGTGAGCAAGGGCATGACATCTACACCTACGCTCTCTAGCTACTCAATTTCTTTTGGTTTTGTTGTTGATTTGTGTTTGTGAAGGAGCAGGTTGATCAACCATAGATTGATTTTCTTCCTTGGGGGGAGGAACAGAAGGAACCATGGAAGGTTGGTCATCAACTTTCACTTTTGGTTTGTAAACTTGTTTTATTCAAGGAGACATGATGGAGTTGTTATCATTGTCTCGTAGTCATTTGGATGATGAAGAGGTTTTGGGTGTTGGTTGAGCTTGGTTGGTTATTTCTTGTTCAGGTTGAAGAATTTTTTCATCTAGGATAGGAGTATCGAAAGGGGATGGAGACATGTTGTAGAGAGACAATTCTGCTATTTTCTTTGCTTTAAATTTTTCATAAGCAATGAAGAAGAAGTCTTGTTGAGTTGTTATAGGTTCCACGGGCTCAGGCCTAAAGGCTTCTAAGGAGAAATTTCCTTTGGAACATAATGGGTTAAAGCCACTATGGTGAATAGTGAATATTTCATTGTCAAATGGAAACTTTAAGCATTTGTGTATAACTAAAGGGACAACTTTCATTGAGCGAAGCCATGGATGGCTTAGCCACAAACGAAACTAGTCTAACTGTAGGATGATGGAGAATGTGACATACAATGTTTTTGGTCCTATTTGTAATGGAAAGACGAGCGATCATGGCCGACTATGTAAAGAGGACCATCAAGGAGATTTTTAAGTATGTCCTTAGAGGAGAAAGTAATATCAAGAGATTTCTTAGGTTGGCCCTTATGAGAATAACATCTATCCCACCTACCATTTCATCCATAAGATTAATAGTGCTAATATGTAGAATGGGATCAGGATGTTCATCATCAGTATCAACACTCATCGCATCATTCTTTGTAGTTTCACTATATTTGACAAATGAAACATTATGTTTGGGCATTGGATTAGTGAAAATTTGTAAGTTTTTGATTTAGAGGGGGCAATAGACTTATTTCCTTGATCATTAACACCTATAATGGATAGATGGTTGGAGTTAATGAGGTCTTGCACAAGATGTTTAAGACACTTATAATGTTTTGTGTCATGTCCATTTTGTCTATGATAATGGAAATAAACATTGGGTTTAAAGTTCGGAGGTAAAGGCTTAGTAGGATCGGGTGCTTTGATGATAGGAAAGGTAATCATTTGTTGTAAAAGTTAGGACATTGTGTTATGAAGGGTGTTTGGTAAGGGTGTGAATTGTATTTTTGGATCTCCATAAGTAAAGGGCACCATGGTTTTAACAACAACTACTTGGTTGTTAATAGTTTGAGGTGGTGGTTGAGGGGGGTTGAACTCTAAGAACCCTTCGTTTTTCTTTCAGAATGGTTGGGAATTGTTTTGGTTGGCATGTTCAGATTTCTTAGCTCCACTAGAAGTGAACTTTGTATCTTGACTACTAACCAAATTGTGATAATCGCAAAGGGAAGTACACAAGTGCATGAAGGAGGGGAAATTCATCATAGTAAGTTTCTCCTAAAGTTTAGTTTGCAAGTTTTTGATAAACATCTTTTGAAGGTGTGGGTTGAGGATCTTAACATCAATTTGGGAATAAAGCGATTGATAGCGTGAGATAAAATCAGTTATCTTTTCTTCTTCATGTTGCTTGCATCTAATCAAATTGGCCAAGGTATTCTTTGGAGTCATATGCACTTGGAAATGATTTATATGGGTATGTGTAGGATTATCATGAAAAAAATAGGCCCTTAAGTGGCAACAAAAATTCAAAAAAATTAGAGTTAGGCAACTTGACTTAAAAAATTGTATAAGTTATCTATATTATTTCAAAAATATGTAACAATAGAATCTGTAGAAAATTGAATGTAGTTTCTAAAGCACTAGGTTTATTTTACAAAAAACCTATTTGGTGAAAATTGAAATTTCAATGTAGTAGCACTTAAATTTCGTGGAAAAATAAGAAGTAGGTGTCTATCTAACCACAATAAATGATAATATTTTTTTATAATATTTTAGATATAAGTAGAGGACTATGTTCTCATGTTATGCATATTTTTTTCTAATTTTTTCCAAGTAAATAATTAATTATGAATTTTTATTACAACTTTTAAAATATAAAAACTTGTATGTCTAACCACCTTAACTTGGTCAAAACTTCATGAAATTCATTTTTAATCCTATAGTATGGCATAGAATGTGACATGTTTTAATCAAAAATGTAATATCATTTGAAAGCTATAGATTTTTTCAATCACCTATCAATCAGACTTTGTAATTCAAATAGAAAATGAATAATATTATTTATTAAATTCAAAGTAAAGAATAATTTATATTGGTGGAAAGCTGAGAATATCCTTTAAAAACCCTTTTCATTTCATCAATTTTGGGTAAAAATAAAGTCATCAACCACATATCCTACACATACCCATCATATCCCCACTTTTTGGCCCATCATGATCATGCACATATCCATACAGGCATCAACTAGTTCATTGAATGAACGAATTGAATTTTTCAGTAAAGATGAGAACCATTCCAAAGCAGTGTCTTTTAAAGTTCTAGGGAAAATTTTTGCTAACAATTTATCATCAAGGACAAAATCACTACATAAGGTGATATAGGCATTAACATGGTTAGAACGATCTCCCTTCCCTCCATATTTCTGAAATCTGGGCATCTATATTCCTTGTGGTATCGGTGTTTGCAATATTTACAAATACAATGGGCTGCTTCAAACATAATATCTAGGTGGTCCATTCTAATTTTGGTTTATGGTGGATATTTGTTTTTCCATGGATGAAACTGTTTGGAAAAGTTTTGTTATGAGATGGTCAGTGTAAGTGGTATGAGGCGAAAGGGAAAGTGGTGATGGAGTGTAGGTAGTGGTAGGGAAAGTGAATGGAATGCTTTTAGATGGCATTGTAGAAGAGAATATAACATGTGATGCTACATAGGAATTAAGAATGCTAGCAGGAATAGTCAAGGAAGGAATCACATTACTAACTTGTTGGAATGTTGTTGTGACATGAGGATTGGTATAGGTAGGAATGGAGGCTACTGATGAAGGAGGAGGAGTGTGAGGTCCTCCTTGGCTAACCACAGTGTTTTCTGGTTGAGAGACACTAGAGGTGGAAGGAACATGTTTTTGGTATATCTGATCTATTTGTTTCATAAAGTCTAGGCCTTGTTCACTTTCAAGCATGTGATTGATGTTTTGTATGGTAGGAATTGCAGTGGCTGAAATGTTTTCAAGACACACTTGATGTTGGAGATGTGTTAAGTTATCATGGATGTTAATGATTTTTTCTTGCGGGACTTAATCATCCTATGTGTCAACTTGCATGTTATTTGAAGGAAAAGAGTTGCTAAAGGTAGCATCCATGCCTAGTGTACTAGTGCCATACTAGGAGTGGAAGCTTTAGATAACCCAAGATTCACAACGAGTGTATTTTCATGGGATAACATGACTCTCAAACTTCATCCCACTAAGGTATTAGCAATAGGACACCAAACACTCATGTAAAGGTATCTAACTGTGGGTGAATGCAAATGCAATATAAACTAATAAGAATGAAATGCTTAATACTAAAATTTTGAAAAGGAAAAATGAAATGCAGAAACTTAGAAATTGCAAATTAAATTCCAAAAAATGTAGTGATAAATATGCAATTGGACTAAGTCGCCCAGGGTGGAAAATTAGTCCAAGTAGTAATTTTTTGAAAATTTTGAAAATTTTTAAATGGAATTTTCTGATTTTTAGATTTTCAGATGTAGATACAGTATGAAAATGCAGAATTTTGTTGATTTGCAATGAAATGCAATGCAAAAATGCAAGCTATATGATCTTTTTACTAATGCGATTTTGAAAACCCTAGGATGCAATTTAAACAATGCAACACCTAATGCAATGTTGATGCAAGTTGATGTAAATGCACTTGAAATCAAAAGTAAAATGTTCTAATTTTTTGTTCACCAAAATGTGGACAATGATTTTGGCACCACAAGGCTCTCTAACACTTCTAGGGTTTTCACCTAAAAGGAGAGAGGTAGGCCAAAATGTGCAATGTCCCCACTCAAAACTAATGAAACATGATCTAAATGTACTGTCCTTAATGCAATGAATTGATAAAAGATGTTGATTATTAATGCAAAACTAATGAAATGTACATTGTTTGAAAACACAATGGGAAATGCAAAATGATCTAAGAATGCAAATAAACAATAACAAAAATGAAATAGACTGGAAAGGTACACTTGGAAACTAGAATGGGATGCAGAGAGGCTCTAGAATCCTACAAAATTTTCTACTAAAGCCAATTGGGAAACTTACACCAAGCTAGGTGACTTAGTCCTATTTCGAGGAGATTTTGTCAAAACAAGTTTCAACCAAAAGGGTATCCAAAAATATAGAAATGACTTTTTAGGCCTGGTAATGGGACTAATTTTCCATTGATGGCGACTTAGTCCACCTTTAGCTTTCAGGAATTTTGAAGATGCAATTTGTATATATCATTCTGCACTCTGGTTTGTGACAAGTGTCCAGATCTAAATCTATAGAATTCGGTCTGTAGGTAATTTCCAACCTTATTTTAGGGCTTTGTTGACTTTGAATGAATTTGATGGAATGATGACACCTTTTAACACCTTTTTCTTTGACAAATTTACATACAAGACTTGCAAAACACACATGCAAACAGGGGAAAAAGGGTTAAGGTTTAGTGAATAGGGGTTTGCATTGGTCAAACCTTGATTTGGTAATCAAACCCTTGAAAATGAGATGAAATGAAATGGAAAGAGAATGATGAATGAAAAAAATGCAATGATACAACTCACCAAACCCTTGACATAGAAATATGAAGATATATCTAAGTAGATGTTCTAATGAACATAGACTTGATAATGCCTAGAATGCTTGAGAATGATTAACTTAGAATGGGGGTGAAATGAGAGGAAAAACCATATATTTATACATGATTATACAAAATTTCCCAAAAATACCATATGACAGGCCAACCTCAAGGTTTAGAAAATAATATCCTACTAGAATTTTGAAATAATTTTTATTTTTGAGCGAAATGGGACTAAGTCGCCCCTAGTGGCGACTTGGTCCCAATAGGGAAATTTTAATTGGTGTCAAGAATTAAAGTTTATTAAATGATGTTTAATAGGATTTTTCTCTAAAGCACACTTAAGTAGGGCTTGTAAGTGTATAAAGGGGCCATTTAAGCATAAGAAAGGGTCAAATTATTGATGACAAGCCTATACAAGCGCAAAATTTTGTTACAACACTTTGAAATAATGCTTTGTAAGTGATAAAAAGAGGTTATTTAAGTGAATTATAATAAAAGCATCTTTTAGAAATGTGTGAAAGTGGGTTACAATAGTTCACAACAACACTTTTACAAGATCATTATAGAATTCTTATTGATTCACAAGGATCCAAGACCTATGTGAATGTGTTCACCACATTACAACATTAAATCTAGGAAAAAAATGGGCCAACATCCATAAGAAAGACTCCAAATGAGTGTCAAAATGTCCAAAGATATTTTTGTGACACAATAGCAAGAGGTTCAAAGAAGAGATGTGCATCGAGAAGGAGATGATAGTGAAGATGAAATGGAAGAGGAAATGGAAGAGGAAGAGCATGATCCAATGGATCTTGGAGAAAGAAGATTGTTGCGAGTGATCTCAAGCATAGGGAAGAGACCTAAAATGGAGGTTTGAAATTTTAGTGGAAGTCTGAATCTTAAGGAATTGATCGATTGGATCAATGACATGGAGGAATCTTTTGATTTTGAGGAGATTGAAGATCCTCACAGAGTGAGGTTTGTAAAGACAAAATTGAAAGGTTACACTGGTATATGGTGGAAAGAGGTCCAATGAGAAAGAGGAAGAGAAGGGAAAGATAAAATTTCCATATGGGATAGAATGGTGTCAAAATTGAAGAAATAATTTATTCCAGTCAACTACAAATTGGAGCTACTCAAGAAGATGTAGAGCTTGAGGAAAGGAACAAGGATGGTGAAAGAATACATAGAGGAATTTCACAAGGTTTTGATTTGGATAGGACATTCTGAGGCAAATAAAGATAAGGTTTCTCGTTATATTAATGGGTTGAATCCAAGTGCATATAGGAAGAATTGGAACTAGTAGGAATGACCACCATTAAGGAAGCTTATCAATTTTCTATAAAGGGTTAAGAATTAATGAACAAGAGGTTTGAGAAAAAATAATGAGGTGGAGATCGTGGAGGAAAGACCAGTGGATGGTCATATGGAGGTTGAAATGAAGATCAAAAAGGGTGAAGGCTCTAGTAGAAGCCAAAACCAGAAAGGAGATAACACCTACCATCCTCGTGATCAGAATAATGGAGACCAAAAAGGAAGAGGAAGATTTAGACGAGGACCAAGAAGAGGAGGCTTTCGTGGAACCTGTTTCTAGTGTAGAGAAGAAGGACAGAGAGCCTATGACTATCCTCAACATCAAGGAAAGAAAAATAGAAGACCTGAGGGTAATGCATGAGTTGCACATGTAGATGAAGATGATGAGTCTTCACATTCTGAGGATGCAGAAAGAAAATAGGTTCTTGTCACTAGAAGAGCCTTGCTAAAAGAGGAGAAGGAACTAACTCAAAGGAATAATTTGTTTCACACCAGATGTAAGTGTGAAGGTAAAGTTTGCAATGTTATTATTGGGTATGTGTAGGATCATCATGGAAAAAATAGGCCCTTAAGTGGCAAAAAATTCAAAAAAATCAGAGTTAGGCAACTTGACATAAAAATTTGAATAAGTTATCTATATTATTTCAAAAATATGTAAGAATAAAATTTGTAGCAAATTGAATGTAGTTTCTAAACTACTAGGTTTTTTTTAAATCTATATTTGGTGAAATTTTGAAATTTCCAATGCAGAGTACTTTAAATTTCAAGGAAAAATAAGAAGTAGGTGTCCTAGGACCATCCTAACCACAAATAAAATGATAATATTTTTTTATAAGATTTTAGATATAAGTAGAGGACTCATGTCCCGACAGGATGCATATTTTGTAATTTTTTCCAAGTAAATAATTAATTATAGAAAATTTATTACAACTTTAAAAAATATAAAAAATCGTATGTCTAACCAACTTAACTTGGTCAAAACTTCATGAAATTCAATTTTTTCTTTTTTTAATCCTATAGTATACTCTAATCATAGAATGTGACACTATATGTTTTAGATTAAAAAAATGTGATATATTTGAAATCTATAAATGTTTTTCAATCAACCTATCAATCAACTTTAGTCATAATTCAAAATAGAAAATGAATAATAATTATTTATTAAATTCAAAGTAAAGCATAATTTATATTGGTGGAAAGCTGAGAATCTCCCTTTAAAAATTCTTTCGCTTCATCAATTTTGGAAAAAAAAAAAAGTCGTCACCACATATCCTATACATACCCATCATATCACCATTTTTGGCCCATCATGATCCTACACATACTCTAGTAATTTGAATAAAATGTACTTTTGTGAATAGAGAGTTGGTGTATCTAGAATTTGTTGTTCAATAGAGGATATTAAAATGGATCTATGGAAGTTGAGAGATATGATGCCTACCTCGAGGTATGTTACAAAGGTAAGATCATTTCATGGTCTCAACAAGTTTTTACAAAAAATTATTAATAATTTCAGTAGTATTTGTGCATCTCTAATTGAGGCAATGAGAGGGGATAGAAAAGAGTTTAAGTGGACTACAGGAGCAGCCAAAAGTTTTGATATGTTGAAGAAGAAAGTTACATAGCAACCTATTTTGTCACTTCTAGATTTCAATAAGGTCTTTCAGGTAGATTGTGATGCTAGTGGCACTGCCATAGGAACTATTTTGAGTCAAGAAGGTAAGCATGTTGCCTATTTTAGTGAGAAATTAAATGATGCTAAGAAGAAATATTATGTCTACGATCACGAGTTTTATGCTATAGTTCAAGATTTGGAGAAATGGAGACACTATTTTTTGCCAAAAGAATTTGTTTTATATATTAATCACTAGGATTTTTAGTATCTCAATAGTCAAGGAAAGTTAAATCAAAGGCACTTAAAATGGGTTGAGTTTTTGTAGAGTTATACCTTTGTTTTGAAGCACAAGAGTGGAAGGTCAAACCAAGTTGCAGATGCCTTGAGTAGAAGGCAAAATTTGTTGATAGAAATGAATATAGAGGTTGTTGGGTTCAATGAACTCAAGAGTTTGTATCTTAAAGATCCAAACTTTCAAAAGCTTAGAAGGCATGTTTGGAACCTGTTACATTGGATAGGACAAGATGGTTTGATTTCTTAATACAAGATGTGATGTTGTTGATAGGAATCCAATTGTGCATTCCAAGGAGTTCTATGAGAGAGAATCTAATCAATGAAAATCATAGAGGAGGATTGACTGGACATTTTGGTTGAGATAAGACCATTGCTCTTGTCAGTGAGAATTATTATTGGCCATAGTTAAAAGATGTGAAGAAGTTTGTACAAAGTTGAAGAGTATGTCATATGGCGAAAGGAACAAGTCAGAATACTAGATTGTATTAGCCATTACCTATACTTGAGAGGCCATCAGAGGATATTAGCACTGATTTTGATCTTGGCTTGCCAAGGACACAAAGAGGGCATGATTCCATATTTGTGGTGGTGGATAGATTTTCAAAGATGACACATTTCATTCTATGTCATAAGACCAATGATATTGTTCATGTTGCAGAGTTATTTTTTAGAGAGGTGGTGAGACTACATGGTCTACCAAAGAGTATAGTTTCAGACAGATATACAAAATCTATTGGTTATTTCTAGAGGGCATTATGGAAGAAGTTGAAGACAAATTTGAAGTTTAGTTTTGCACACCATCCAGAAACTGATGGACAAACCAAGGTGGTGAATAGGATTTTGGGTAACCTATTCAGATGCTTGGTAGGAGATAAGCCAAAGAGATGGCATTTGATTATACCACAGGTAGAATTTTCTTACAACAATTCTGTCAATAGGAGCACTGGTAAATCACCATTCCAAATTGTGTATGGGAGTAGTCCAAGAACTACTTTTGAACTGAGAAAGGTGGATAAAGGGGAGAAGAGTAGTGTTTAGGCTAAAGATTTTGTTGAGCTCCTGAAGAATGTGCACGAAGAGGTGAAGAAACATATCAATGAGATGAGCTCACAATATAAGGATAAGGAAAAACATAAAAGGAGGTATAAGGAGTTCTAGGTAGGAGATGAATTCATGGTTCATTTGTGAAAGGAGAGGTTTCCAGTTGGTACATACAAGTTAAAGATGAAGAAGTTTGGACCATGCAAGATCCTGAAGAAGCATGATTCAATAAATGCATATGAGGTAGAGTGCCTGATGAAATTCATATTTCACCTATGTTTAACATTTCAGATTTAATAGAATATCATGAAGGGGAATTAATGAAGAAACAATAGAAGCATAGTGGAATATTCCAACACTTACTTTATTAAAGGAGGAGATAAAATAAATTCTAGATAGTCATGTGGGTAGAAGCACAAGACATAGGCAATATGCAGAGTACTTGGTGAAGTGGAGAGGAAGGCCTATTGAAGATTCATCGTGGTTGTTTGAGGTTGAGGTTAACCGTCTTGGTTTTCCTTGAACTCTTGAGAAGTGACAAGGTCACTTTTCAAATTACCCTGGGTGTCTGATGCAGGAGCATTCAATGGTGTAGGGCAATCTTGCATCACCCAAAAAAAAAATCATTACTTAAGGGGTGTAAGACAGTTAGAAGTCAAAATTAGTGAAAAATAGCCACTTACTATTTTTAGTTAATTAGCCTAAATGGGCTCATATGGACCTAAAAATTTACCCCAAGGAGTAGAACTAAAAAAAAAATTAGTTGCAAAAGAATCACCTCAATACCCTGCACGGTTTGGGAGATTTTAAATTTTTTCATCCCTAGAAAGTTCTCCAATGCAGCTCCAAATTCAGATATGAAGACTTTAGTGGCCCTAAAATAGTTGAAAAAGTTCCTATGGTGGTTTGCATATTGTAGATCTCTTTAATAAATTTCCAACGATATGCAATAACAACAAATTGGACATGCGGATCAAAAGTTATGTCCCCGCGAAGTTGCCCCTCTAAAAAGTGAATTTCATTAAATTTTATTTCTAGGCCAGAAATCAAATAGCTGGACTTTTAGGGAAAAAACAAAAGGGAAATTTGAACTTTCTAGAACATTCTAGGGTGGTTATTGGGGTAAAATAAAAAGGGTTAGGTGGGAGTTGAAGAAGGTGGCTCCATTAGTGCAGATTGTGGCTTCAAATAATATATTTTGTTTTCAAAATTGATTTTGTTGTAATGAATCAAGCCCATGAGGTTGTAGCATGTATGTTTTGAATCTGTAATTTCATTTTTTGAAAAATAATTGAAAGTGAGTTATTTTTTGGTCTCGCATCTTCTATGTTGATATCTATTGTTGAGAATTGTGTGGGTTTCGGTCATTGTGGCCCTCATCAGTCCCCTAGCTACTGGAATAGGTCAGGGGGAGGAGGAGCACTCAGTCCTACACCACCGGTGTTAGGAACTACCTTGGATGTTGTGAGGGCTGGTGGTGTTGATGAAACCAGAGTACCTAGTGGAGGAGAGGACATCCTCTGCTGCCACCTCGGCCTCGGTGAAACTGCTCTAGCCTCCTCCGCTTGCTCCTGCTCCTTTGGTTGGCCCTCCTCCAATTGCTACTCCTTCTGCTTCCCGTTGTTGCTTCAACACCTACACCTCTATCTAAGTGGCTATGGTGGCATGTCCCCCTATAGACCAGGATCCCCCATGGGGTCATTTGTTGGGAATAATGGGGTAGGACGGTGCGCTTCCCACCATGCTAGAAAGTCTTGAGCCACGCTGACAATGTCTATCATCCCCATTGATGGTATATCCATGTTGTCATCCTCTTCATCAAAGAGGAAGCCATCTATAAAGGTGGGACTTAGACGGTCCCTCGGCCTTGCCACACTCCACATAATTCGAGTGTATATGGGGACAAGAGGGGGATAGTCTAGATTCGCCCGTCCTGTCACATGACCTGACTCTACTAGTAAGGCATGATAAGAGAATGAATTGATCACACTATAGGTTTCAAAGGAACTTGCCATAATCAACCCATCAGAAAAATCAATGGGGTCTCCATCTGATCCTGTTTGGCATCAAGGTGTTAAATTACAACCACTAGAAGTACAGGTCTCTGTGTCTCCACTACCAAGTGAGC
The DNA here is from genome assembly GCA_007258455.2 of Sequoia sempervirens. Classification (NCBI taxonomy): domain Eukaryota; kingdom Viridiplantae; phylum Streptophyta; class Pinopsida; order Cupressales; family Cupressaceae; genus Sequoia; species Sequoia sempervirens. The sequence goes on along the minus strand of VDFB02016735.1, from coordinate 14,856 downwards.
TCGTACCAGTGGGCCATTGGAACAATGTATTCCCACACTTGTGGGTAGCCCTCTAGCCTCATGCATGGGATGTGGGTGAAAATGATAACTTTAAGAAATCCCCCTCAAAAAAGGATATACAATCTTGGTGAATCTTTCATTTTTTGAGGAAAAAAATTAATTACTATTAGTGAATCTTTCCTTTTTTTTGAAAAAAATATTAATTTTGTTGGTGATTTTTTTTTACATCACTAAAACTTAATAGAAAATTTTGCAAATCCTAAAAAATAATAGAAAATTGCATTAATTATGATGGCGAATCCATCCAATCTAAAAATAATTCTCATCAAAAAGTAAGGGCCCGAGGGTGGAAATTATCGATGGGGTTACGGGGTAGACTATAATATTTACTTGTCACCATTGTTTTAAAATATAATATAGTGGCCCTCATTATATTCAGCAAGTTAAAATATACCCATGATCTATAATTCTCAAGGCACTTGAAATTTATTTTAAATCATTGATCTAATGACCCTCATTGTACTTTGTGAGGTAAAATTTACCCATAATCTATAATGCTCGTGAGATCTAAAATTGTGGGGCCCATGAACATTATAGATTATGGGTACATTATACCTTGTGGAATACAAGGGCCATTAGATTATATTATAAATCAATGGCAGAAACTAAAGATTAGAAATATGGTCCTAAAGCAACTAATAATAATGATATACTATTGGCGAATTAATATATATTTCTACTATAATTTATAAAATTTAGGCTAATATGATCTAATCATGTATTGAATATTGTGGAAAATTTTTGAGTTAAATTTTCTAATAAAATAAATTATTTGGCAATTTAGATAAGTCTATAGTAAAATTTTGTAAAATTGTGGTGAGTCAAGTCATGTTATAACTCAAACTATTAGCCAATTGGAAAATATTATCCACTAAAAAAATCACTAGTGGGTGAAAGCCCACACTTGTAGGAGCATGCATGTAGTAAGGTTGCAATACTCATAGTGGACATACCAACCGAGCTCTTGGTAGAGGTGCACGAGCATGTTCCACCCCCATGCAAAAATTGTCCCTCGCTCCACCCTCTCCTAGATGGTGTAGACGAGGCACCCGTGGAGGTGAGAGCCTCACCCATCTACAGTGATCTGGGTGGCAACAGTCAAATGAGTAGTAGAGGGGTCGTGGTTCATGCCTGGTCAGACCACTGAGTGTAGATGTGCCTGGTCCCATCACTGCCATCTGTCAACTCAGAGTAGTATCAGGCCCCATTCGATTGCTCTTGTGTTGAGCAAGTGTCATCAAAATCCACTCATCGGCCACAGATGGGGAGACTGAGGATGCAATATACATCCTCTAGAGTGACTGCCATCTCTCCAATAAGTAATTGGTAGCTTGAGGTGGTGGCATCCCATCTCTCCATCAATGCCATCAACATCTGATCATGATAGAGCATCTTTGGCATGGTGTACACATACCAAAGATTGAAACGCTATAGATGCGTGACCTCATCTTTAGTGAGACAATCCCTCAGGTCTTGAAGTAGGTGTAGCACCCACCCTCCAGGATGCTCTCGAATCTCTGGATAATCCTACGAAAAAGAAAAAAAGTCTACATTACAGGACATGTGCGCACTGTGCAGATATTTGCGTGTTGTGCAAGTGTCCTAGACCACCATTAATGGTGTAGGGACGATGAGCGCATCCCTTAGACACCAATGTGTCCTTGGGATGATAGCACTAGTCGTACATGTTAGCGCGTGCCAAAGACGTGTGCATGCATCTAGGAAGCTTGCACTACAAAAAAGGTTGAAAAAATACATAAAATAATTAAAAATATGCTAAACAAGGTAGTTTCAAGGCCTACTTGGTCAATCTCAAGACCCTCGGCAATGTCTGCATGTAGCTGGTCTAGCTTGGGATCCTCATACTGTTTGTTGCTCAGCATTTTGATGAATTTTCTCTCACAAAATTCAAAAAAATCCTTGTGATGAATAGTGCAAATGACCCTTCTCGGGGCCCACCTAGGTATATATAGGCCCCCAAGTCCCATTTTTCCTAGAGTTTTTGGCTCCTCAATTTCTCCTATTTTTACCCCACCTAGCTGGGGGCATACTCATGAGGGGGCATATAGTCACCTCATCAACATATTTTTCTCTAAATCATCAAATTTTTCTTCTGAATCATCAAATTTTTCTTGATCATTCCTCTCGTCATTGTAGCTTCTTTCAATTTTTGGGACTGACTTAAAATTGAGTTTTGTAGAGTAAAATTTTGTGTGAATTTTCATAACAAGTCCTACATTTCTTGCTGAGTTCGATCGCTGGGGGCATCTTCAAGTACTGGTTGGCTTGACCTCGGTGATCTCTATGGTACCTTCTTTTGGTATGCAAATCTATAAAACTTCGAGTTTGGGTGAAATTTTCCTTTTTTACTTTAGTGTGGCTGATTTTTCCAAAAATTGAGCCCAGTAAAGTGGGGGAAAAATGTAATGTCACAAAATTGCACCTAAGGGAAATTTCGCATTTAGCACTTTTCCTAGCATTGATGATGCCTAAATGCATTAATGGCAAAAACCCCATGGGTCAAAATTTCACGATTCTAACTCCATTTGATCCAATGGCAAAGCAACAATAGTCCGATGACCTATTTCCCAAAAAACTTGTACCTTGGATGTCTGCACCATGCGTGGACATATGTGTGGCGCGCTAGTGTCTGAGGGGATTTCCAAGTTTGAAATGGGGAATCTCAAATCCTAGCTCTTGACACATGTCCCTGCAGCCAAGCCTTTAGGTGTAACAGCTCTTTGTTGCCCTTGCATGCAACAAAACTCCTACTTTTCAATCGGGTGATCCCACATTATTGGTTTACAATTTTTGGCCAAACTGGACACTGAATTGATTTTTTCTAACTAAATCTTCACTTTCGAGCACCCATAGTAGCTAAACCATGAGGAGTTTGAAGATGATGCAAACTAGTGATTTGTGACATTTTGTCTGTAGATTCTAAATATTTTTTTTTTAAAATTTTTAGAATCAAATTGCACTTATTTTTCCATCTCCTTCAAAAACTAGTTCTTATTAGTAAACACCATTTTTAAGGAGTGATGCTCATCATATAAACATAACTTTTTCTCAATGAAGGATAATTTTTTTTTTTAATTTAGATTTGTAACTATGATATTTAACCATTTCATTTGGTTTCATAGTTTTATTGATTATTTTTCCCTTAATCAAGTTTGAAGTCAAACCAATTACAATTCAAACATAGGCAAACCATATAACAACATAACTTTTTTGTATGTATCAAAATTCAATTTTATTTTTTACTGGATCAAGGACATCAATACCTAGCTTGCACATATTTTTTGAATTTTATTTTGATAATCTACTATTTTTCCACATGTGCAGAACAAAGAGCTTGATTTTTAGTTAAAACCTATGTTTAATCAAACTAAAAAATAAATACATAAAAAAAAAATATATTAAAATTATATTTGATGGATAGCTCATTCGAAGACTATCATCATCTAGTTGGTTTTTCAAGTCTCCTCCATTTTTATCCTCAACTCAAGCTTCAAAGGAAAAATTTCTACAATTTTTGGTGCTAAAGGGGAGAAAGGGGGGTTTGAATGAACCCAGGTTCGAGCGAACCCCTCTTTCTACAAAGTTTCTCTTTTTTTAATTATGAGAAATGTGAATTATGTGGGACCAAACATTTAATAGGGTTCACTCAAAGGGGGGTTCAAGCGAACCCTTATTGGGTTTGTTTGGATCCTAAGTTCGTTCAAACCCCCAAAAACCCAAAAAAAATTCATGGGGGCATTTTTTGCAATTTTGCTTTCTCAACGGAATTGTTGTAATGTCCCTTACCTAGCCTTGCTCTTGAATTCGCTTGTTTGCCCTAGAATTCGATTGTTGATTAGGTTTAGGGTTTCTTCTTTCCAAAAGGAATGTGTTTCTCTAATGAAATAATCCTAGATTGAAATCTGCATTCACCAATTTAAAAACATTTCCACATACACATATTTGTTAGCAATAATATCTAGATATCCACAATATATTCATAAACATAAATCAATTAATGAAGACATAAGAGGAGTGCCATAGGTGGATCCGCCCTGAAGCCCTCATGTAAACTCAAGAGGTTGTCCAACACAATCCTTCTTGCCTAGGGGCTTAGTACCTGCATACTCCACTCATGGCAACACCTCAGAAGACACTCGTCCTATTAGGGGAGAGGAACCATAGAGTCCAAGTGGCCTAAGGCCTACCACCTTCTCTTGCCCAATCCCGTATCTTGGGCCTAAGGGGCAGAGACCTAGGTGGGACCCCCATCTTTCTATAACCCAATCCCTAGTCAAGGGCCTAAGGGGCTGCAAAGCCCAATCCCTTGTTAAGGCCTAAGGGGCTGCAAAGCCCAATCCCTTGTCTAGGGCCTAAGGGGCTGAAAGTGGGGTTTTTAGGCAATCCACTTCACCCATGTTCCATCCATCCTAATAGGTTTACAAGCACATAGTAGACAATCTTTAAACAATCAGATATATTTGCCTTCATCCAAGATTTATTTCATGCCCATAATCAAATATATTTTCATTTACCAATGGTTCTTTAAGTTCATCATTTCCTATGATAATTCTCATTATGCTAAGATTAAAGGAAGTCATTATATCAATAATCAAATTAACAATATCTAGTTCTTATATTTAGAAAATGCTAACTATTATTGCTAAGTGAATACATCACCTTGAGTTGTTGTATCTCTCCACCCTTTCTGATTCCTTACTCGCCTCCTTCAACCCTATATTGGATTGATTATAGGATGAGGACAATTCATAAATATACATAAACTCCTTATGTCTATATTAAAGAGTCATCATTACTTATAAGGCATAATAATTACTGCAAGTATCATTATTGTATATTTATATTATCTATATGTTCCTATATATATATATATATATATCTATATCTATTATTAGTTAATCTAATTACCTTTACATATACATGTTTTCTATATATATATATTTACTTATCTCTATATATAAGATATTTAGTTATTCACATATAATATATATGTGTCTATTTCAAAACCTATCATTTACTTCCTTAGATTGGTCTATATCTCCTACTGGGTATAATAATTACTGCCTAAATCCCTTTCCTTATTTATTATTCTATTCCTTCCTGATGTATATCTATTTCCCCATATAAATGTTGTACCTCCAAACATATTAATTTATTATTCTGAAGTTCCATCCTATCGTAAATATGTTGACTTACTATTCTGGAAGTTAATTCTAAAACCAGTATACTAACTTGCTGTTCTAAAATTCCACTATTTGATATATATCTGCTCGTTGTTTCTGAACTTTCCTTTTCTTTTTCCCCTTCCTAATCCCATGCCTCTCTTGTTTGACTTATTTGTCTTATATATCTGATCGAGTCTCAAAAGACATGACTTTTCATGTCATCCTTGGTACCCGCTTTTTCCAAGTGTTGTGTCCTTTGCAAGTGGACATTCCTTTTACCGGTTACTAATAAGGATCATTTGCTTATTATGATTGCTTTTAGTATATCCTATTTAAATATTTATTATTTTATATCGGTTATTTTATTTGTTATCTATTTATTATATTTTATATTTTGTTATTTATTTCATACTTTTTATTTGTGTATTTTATATTAATTTTATTCTCTATTATGATTACAATATTTAAATTGTTTTATATTTTAATATTTATAATATTGCATTATAATATTATCTTGTGAGAATTATAATTAAATTACTAATATTTATAATTTTAATATGTATTTTGTTTTTATCTTATGATATAATATTATTATAATAATATTTAAATTGAAATTTTATAATTTTGATATCTATTTTATTTAGTGTTTGTATGGTATTGGGGACATGACAATTGTAAACCAATTTTGTGGGATCACCCAATCTCTTCTACTCTTGGAAACAACACTTCTACAAGAAAAGCTCTATCATATTGAGGTCCCTCCAACATCCAAAGCTCTCTAACAAGCATTCAACGGTGCATCTGTGTGTTCAAGAGGGCATTGAGGCCTGTTGGTAACACTCTCTTACTCTTTTCTACTTGCAAATAAATTAGATATCTTTGTTCATTTATTACTTGGTGGTGTGAGTTCTCCTCTTGAAGCAAGGATTTCTTTCATCATTACCTTTTGTCCATTTATGTTACTCTCTCTATCTATCTGGCTGTTTGTGGAGGTGGGAACACCAAAGTTCCTTAGGGTTTTGATTGCGACGAGCCCCTATACAACCCCAACATTTTTCCTCATTCATCTTGTATGTAGGTTGTTAAAGAGAAGCTCAGAGTGAAGATTCATATGTCTGGTTGTTTGTAAGCTCCCTCTTAGCTCTCTTTGTGCTTTCGTTTAGTTTTTGTTCTTTTTCTTGTTATTTTGTTCAATAGACCTTGGAACTGGGTTAGATAGTGAAGCTCTAGTCTACCCATTTGAGTCCTTGAACCCTTTGTCACTTCGGAAGCCAACACGTCATTTAGAATCCAACGCACCATGTTGGCATCTTGAATTTGCACTATAGTCCTTTGGCCGAGAGCTCCTCTGTCGGAGGTGGGAATCTAGAAGCTTTACTCTCTCAGGTTCAGAAGTATTATTTTCCAATCATTAGTTTGTGTATACTTTCTTTGCAATTTCTTCATTAAGCTTATATTGAGGTGGATAAGGGCAATTCATTCCCTAGGATTCTCTTGAGAACAAAGAGACTCGTGTGTATTGAATCCCCCTTATCTCATAACATTAAGCATAAAGAAATAAAATCCAAGAAGGCTTATCTTCTGAATATTCCAAAATAGTGAGATTGAGTTTAGGATGAGCTCAAGTCCATCTCCTTTAAATTCCTTCCCAAATCAAAGGAAAGAAGAAATCCACAATATGAACAAGTTAAAATACGCAATACTGAATAACTCTCTCATCATTATCAAATGGGAGATAACAAAGAATCTGTAATTTGAATTCCCCTATTGAGGAAGTGACACCTGTCACTCTATCATTCCTCCCTCAATCACTTCCCTCACAAGTTGTCACACATGTGTGAGACTTTGGAAGATGGGGAGTATGCTTGAACACTCAATCCACCAAAGCCTTACAAGGTGGCTCACACATGTGAGATCCTTGTTTCTTTTCCCAAGTTCATTAATGAACTTTAGAGAGGGGTTAGAATGTGACAAGTCAAATTTTCAAGCCTCCTCTCTTAAAATTAGTCATTACTTGAAATGGATATTTTAGAAGGGTCACATCTTGACCCAAGTCTAAAATGATGCTCAAAAAAGTTACCTAATCCATAGGTATTCAACCTAAGACACCAAAAAAAAGAAAAAAGAAATCTTTTTAATACCATTTAAAAAACCCTAAAATAATGCATCAAAAATTTTCCACATAATTTGCCAACACACATCCTAGTGGTCACATGACATTAATAAAAATTACAACAAACATTCACAACAAAATTATAAATAGTATACATCACAAATAATATTATAGTACCTCCAAAGGGAGTATTGTCTTGGTTTCATAGTTTGATCACATTGGGTTTCAAAGAGATCTATGATTTCCATGCCCCATGGAAATTAAACCTACAAACTCAATTTACCTATTAATTCATTCAAATAGAATAGATAGCCAAAGCAATTCAATTAAAACAAACACATTTAGTCATAGTTCAATTCCAATTATAAATTTAATGCAACATCACAATTATGCAATTTATATCTTTTCCAATCAAACCTAATTCTCAGGTTTTATATTCATCTCATTATCATAATACAATTTCATAAGAAAATTAAAAACAACATCATTTAATCCAATTACACTGTAATTTATCATAGGTTATCATTTCATTGAAATTATCCTATCATCACATTCTCAATTTTCAGGTGCCTTTGAGCATATAGAATTGAAAAAGCATGCTTAACTACTCTAAACTTGCAATATAGTTGAAAGCGGGGTCTAACATTAAGACAAATATCTAAATCATCAATAATCATATGAATTGTTATAAGGTATCAATTCAAATGAAGTCAAAATAGTGCTAATATTAGGTTCATCAAATAGTGGTTCTTACATCTTCCCTCTCCAAGAATTACCAACCTCCTAGAAGTCTATAATACCCCACTAAGCCCATGAAGTTCCTAGCCTCTATCACATTGTTAGGCATTGGAAAATTTGTAATGGTTATAATATTTGATAGACCTATCAAGATACCATATCCAAATATAATATGACCAAGATATTGAATCTCTGACTAAAAGAAGTCACACATCAACAAGATTTTATACAACTACTACTCCCTCAAGAACTATAATACCTCACATAGTTTCCCCACATGATCCTCCCCTGTCTAGGAACAAATCAAATTGTCATTGAGGAACACAATCATGAACCAATATAAGAAAGTATGAAATAATCCATTCATGAGAACCATGAACATTGTAGGAGAATTCGTCAAACAAAAGGGTACTACCATAAACTTGTAGTGTCCATATCTATTTTGAAATGTAGTGTTGTGAATATCTACCTCTATAATCCTCAATTGGTGGTATCTCGACTTAAGACCTATCTTCTAGAATATCTTATCCCATTGCATCTAATCAAATAGATCATTGATCATGGGAAGAGGATAACAATTCTTTATTGTCACCTTATCTTGCTACCTAAAATCCATGCAAAGAAAAAGGGGTTCATTTTTCTTAACAAATATTGTTGGTGCACTCCAAGGTGAGATGCTAGGACAAATGTGACCCTTTTAACAACTCCTCTAACTAAATCTTGATCTCACTAATCTAATAATTGGTCATCCTATATGGTGTTCTTGATATTGGCTTGGCTCCTTGAACTAGATCTATATGAAAATAATTCTCTTATCAAGGTGGCATGCCTAGAAGCTCTAATGGAAATAAGTCTTCAAACCCCCTGTTAGAACTGTAAAATTTTGAAAATTTTCATGGCTGCATATACTCATTAGTTCCAAAAAATTTCCTATACCACAAGCATAAGAATCCACTTTGCATATCATGTTTTCCCATGTTTTAGTTTGTTTTCATCATTTGGTCCCATAGAATTCATTTATCCTTGAGCATTTGAATGTGTAAACTATATCGGTGTATCATATTGCAAGTCTCACCGATCCATAAAGAATTTTATATTAACGAGTGTCTTTTGTAGTATATCGGCAAGGGGTCGGGAATGTCTTATTGATCATATCACATTTGATGATACACATCGGGCAGACATAGTTCACTGTCTTAGCGACCAGAGGATTCTATCGGCAAGACATTATGCATTGGGGTGAGTCATATCAAGTCTACTTGTGTCTTACTGATTGAAGACATAGAGACATATCGGCGAGACAACAATTTTTGAGATTAGTCATAGTGAGCACCTGTATGTCATATAGATGAAGTACAAAAGTGAAATTTCAGCGAGACAGGAGCAATTAGAGTAACATCTTGCAGCGTTCATTTGGTCTTACCGATAAGGCAGGGTGGGTTCCATCGATGTCATCGATATGAAGTCACAGAGTCCTACTGACCCCCTATGTCACAGTGACATGACTACATTGGGACTTGGTGGTATATTTGGACAAGAATGGATTCAGCGAGACTGGCATCATCGGAGAGAGATAGGAAGCTCATGCTGAATGAAGTTCCATCGGCAGGAAAACCACTATGTCTCGGCGATCAGAATTGATGAAGGACAAATCTCGAAAAAACATGATGTAGTTGGAGGAATGTTTTTCGACCCCTAAAAGTCATAGCAATACTCAAGACTAAAGGGACAGGGCATCAGGGAGACTCATGATGTCGGTGTAACTACAAGACTATATAGCGATATATAATCTATTGATAGTCGAAGAGACTTGGAGTATCAAGGAAGCAGAAAGATGTCTCAGTGGGTGTCTAATGAACATGGAAAAGGCCCAAACATATGGATCATCATGGATGTGAATGCAAATGGACGCGAATTTTCATGTGGCCAATATAAATACCAATTTTTGACAGCAAAAGAAGGAGAGAAGAGAGGGAAAATAAAATACAATAGATCAGAATGTTGAATTTTGAGACTATGATGCATGTAAAAAATGATGGAGATTTCAATTGAATTTTTTTGATTTGGTGGAATTTTTCTAGTTTTAGTTGTTTATTGTGTTAATTAAAAGTATTGTTGAAGTTGTCTCCAAGTTTGATGTTTTCTAATTGTTTAAACTGATATATCAAGGATATTTTTCAGTTTATTAGTGCACATTTGTTGTAACTGTATGATTGGATTAATTGGTTCTTTCAAGGAGAGATTAAATCCTCTTAGTCAATCATAGTAATTAGGAAATCTCATTTGGATCATTAAGAAGAACTCAGTAGTCACATTCCTGCATGCTTATACCAGTTATAAACTTAAACCTATATGCCAAACAATTTGAGTTTCTGCTAGAAAGAAATTATTCATTTTGAATTTTCATTTGACTCCGTGCACCCAATAAGGCACTAGTCTCTACCATTTCATTGTTAGTTTCATTCATTTTATCATATGAACATATTAGATTTTTTCCTTGATATTGCTTATAAAATTTATACCAAATTAAAACTCATTTATCCACTCCTATTTGCTAGTGTGGGTAAATCACTTTAGGAAATAAGCATTGGTCAAGTCTGCTTCATTGTTGTAGGTACACCCACCTAGGTATGGTAGCACCTGAAGAGTAGAAGGTCTATATCATTGGCCTTATCTATTACCCTGAAACGTATCAAGAGATTGGCAACCTCTTGAGTTATTTTGCCTACATTTTTTAGAGCTAACACCCCCTAAGAATGGTATGATCATCTAGTGATGCCTTTGTCTCCTTGGTCCTATCATTGGTAGCAATAGAAAGCAACTAACACGCCTTTCACATATACAATTTCAATTACATAGAAATACAAAGGGATATGGGTCTCTTCTCACCCTTTTAATCTCTACTAAGGTATCATGATCATCTACACATTCAGTTAGCTCTCGATAAAAATCCATCTCAACTTGATGTGTATCAATCCAATCCATACATAACATTGCTCCATAAGAACCCAATGGATTAGTAAAAATGTCTACTAATGTGGTTAGGTGTCCAAGTCATAACAGACAACCTTAGACTACAAAATCTATGACCATGTTTGCCATTAAGGCTATCTCAACCTCCCACCTATATTCCTGCCTAGATACCACTAGCTTGCTATACTCCACTATACATGGGCAATGAAAAACTCAGATGTCCAATAGTAAAATTAAATAGAAACATGATTATATCCTATATGTTAGATGTACAAGACAACTAAGAGGGGGGTCAATTAGTTTTACATTAAAAAATTCAATCCCTCATTAACTTTCAAACCCTTATCAAACTTTAAACCCTCTTTAAGCATTGGCAGAATGTAAACATGTGAAGCAACAATTCAAACACAACCATACACAAAAGAACATCATATTTATGTGGAAAACCCTAAGTAGGGAAAAAACATGATGAGGATTAGCTCACATATACAAATAACAACACCAAATACAATTAGGCTCACTGCTAAGGGCTTGCTACCCAAAAAAGAAGGGCTCATTATTAGGTGGCTCACTACCAAGAATAAAGAAGAATATAAGAAACTGCTACAAATATATTCACTATCTTAGAGCAATAGGAGAAACCCACCACTGCAACTCTATGCCATTCACAACTTAGCTCACTACCTCCAATAACTTCAAGCACACTGAAAATATAGACACCTTATGCTCATTGCATTCAAATTCATAACCATTTAAGCTCACATTTATATCACCACACTTGATCACATTCACATCATTCACACTACACAATCTCAATAAAAAATCCATCTTGCATTTATACCATCCACCTAAACAATCTCAATTAGGTCGGCCTTAATGAAATGTATGCACCTCAAATGTGCAACACCAAAATAGGTCGGAACAAAACACTTCCATAGTGGAAATAGTTGAAGGCAGACCACATAAAGGGGTAACTAGGACCCAAATATACATCGAAACACATCATCTCGCTTTCTCAAACAATAAACAATCTCTGCAATCAGTGCTAGCACCTAGGATAGCCAAACCTAAACTAACACTACAAGCAACCACATACATGCCTCTCCAGGTTTGTAAACAACATGTGTACCACAAAGAAAACCTCCATATTATCTACACAACATACCAGAATATTCTATCATCATCAAAATATTTTGCACCTCGTCCACAACCACTTGCAACAAAGATTACTTTCATTATGTGTAACTAGATACACTGGACCACTGAACTTCAACACAAGAACTAAACTTGTGGAATAACTTAACACCAAAAAATCCAAGGGAAGATAATACATATAATATAAGAATGTTCCCAAATCCTCAAGACAAGAAACCTAAATATGGAGAAATGAAAAGCAATCTCATTTCTCCCAGACAACCATCTACATAGACAGATAAACTTTGAAACACAAATTCCACAACATAATGATCCAAAACCTGAAACTCTAGATATAACACCTCTAAACACCTCTGATCATCATATCAAAACTACATAATAATATCTTCAACCATGAATAAATATGGAGAACAACACTAAACACACCTCTATCACACTACACACTCTTTTATTCAAATTTTCTCAAAAGAACTTGCAAACCAAGTGATCTCACTACAACTGCAACACTTATCCATCATAACCATACATGAAATCAATCACAACAGTGATGACAACACCACAACACCTTATCAAACCACAACACATCCATACTAGTACCAACACTTGACAACATCAACAATCTCCATACTATTGACATCACTGACCAACTATTGACATCATTGACAACACTAGTGCAACATACTTGCAACAATCTCCCCCTTTGTCATTCATGGCAACAACAACTCTAAAAAACCATCAACAACAAAAGAAACTCTACATTAAGTAGAACTCCCCCTTACTAGGGTACATTTCACTCTCTCCCTTTACCTTTGTTCTTCAAACAACATTCTCTTTGCAATCATCACTTTATCTCCCCCTATATGAGGAGTTCCTCAACCATTACTCTCCCCTTATGTTTTTCAAATCATACTCTTTTGACATCATTTCTTTCCTTCTATTTTTTAGACTTCACTCTCTCCCATTTTGACATCAATGGAAAATGGCAACATCTTTCCTTTTGACAACACGTCTATAGAATTTTTATTTTCTTCTCCCCCCTTTTACATTTGCATACATCACTTTGACATCACTTGCACACTTCTCTTTAGATAACATCAACAAGAAACTGCTCTTTGCTACTCTTCTATATACAATTCTCATTACTACACACACTGCACTATTCATTCTTCACTTTTTAGTTCTCTCCCCCTTAGGGGCGAAAGATATGCTCCACTTAACTAAAACAAGAAAACATTGATTCTACCTACTCCCTTTGAGAGGTAACCTTCAACATCAGTCTAGGACCAAGAATGCATCTTGAATGCTCACCTAGATAGATGCACCATCTTGTCCATAAAGTTGAAAGGAGGGGAAATTAGCACTAACTTCTATTGGAGATAATCAAAAGTATCTTGAGAAAGAGCATTTATAAATATATTTGAAACTTGATACTTTGTAGACACATACTCCAACTTCACCTCATTCGATGTAGCTTTCTCTATCAGAAAGTGATACTCGATGGAGATATGTTTTATTTGTGAATGCATTACTGGGTTCTTTGGAAATATTGATAACACTTATTTGATCACACAAGATATAAATAGGTTCATCATATGATACTTTGATATCCAAGTTCAATGTATGCTTCATCCATAGCACCTGAAGAGTGAGTGCAGGATCATGGGGGTCCAAAAAGTGGCGATATGACCCAAAAGTGGCTAACAACATTTTTTGTTATCTAAATTTGATAAAATGAAAAGGGTTTATTGATAAAAAATTTAGCTTTCCACCAATATAAGATATGACTTATTTGGAATTAAATAGATAATTATATTTATTTTCTACTTTCATTCTGACTAAAGTCCTTATTGATAAGTTGATTGAAAAAAATCTATAATTCTCAATTGATTTCTCATTTTTTGAATCCAAAAGATGTGGCACATTCTATGCTTCCCATACTATAGGATAAAAAAAAGAGAAATTTTGATTTTCATAAATTTTTGACCAAGTTATTGTGGTCAAACAAAAAAAAATTAATATTTTAAAAAAAATTCTAATAAAAAAAACATAACTAATTATTTACTCACAAAAAAATTATAAAAAAATGTGGCACATTTGGGCATGTGTCCTATGCTTATATTGAAAGTTAAAAAAAAAAACATTATTTTTTACTTGTACTTAGGTTGGTCAAACATACACCTGCTTTTTAATTTTTTTTCCCAAAAATTTAGTACCTACTGTATTGAAATTTCAAAATTTCACTAAATAGATTTACTTTTTTCCAAAAGATGACTATTATCTTAGAAACTACATTCAATTTTGTACAAATTTTATTCTTACATATTTTTCAAATTATGTTAATAACCTATTCAAATTTTTATGTCAAGTTGCCTAACTCATATTATTTTTTGAATTTCCATTGCCACTTAAGGGACTAGTTTGGACCCCCATGATCCTGCACTGACCCTGAATACATCATGATGTTTCTGTAATATATTCTTCCTTTTCTATAGTTGATAACACTAAATCTTGCTTCTTACTCAAACAAGAAACCAATCTACTTCCAAGAAAGAAAACACCTCCACTTGTATTTCTTTTATCATCTATACAACCTGTCAAATCTACATCTATATATACACTCAAGGAGAAATC
>VDFB02016734.1:20985-42706 GCA_007258455.2 Sequoia sempervirens | reverse complement strand
ATATAGAGATCTATAATACAAAGCCTCTTGTGTAAATTGTGTAATCTCTGAGACCATCACTGTAAAAAGACCTTGTACAAGATCTTAGATCATTAGTAACGATTACTTTGATCGTTGAAATTGGATAACTACTACATCCCTCTCTACAATCATATTAGATAATTGTGCTTAAAATCCTTGCACCTAGTCCTATGCGCTCACCAACTATGCCTACAATTCCTGCACTTGGTCCTATAAAGTTACAACCTGACCATCCCCATCATGACCCATTGCCTCCTCTCCTACTAGTATGGACTACAATGTCTTCTCTCCTACTAGTTATGACTACACTGCTTATTGTCCTAATGATGGCGACTATACTACTTGCCATACCATTCCTATGGTGGAACAACTACATGATGGGAACTAGGTACCTGTTCTCCCTCTCTTCCATTAACTCCCCCACCTACTCCTCCTTCTCCTCAATCATCTCCATGACCAAATCAATGAAAAAATTGCCTACCTATCCTCCTTGACTCCATATCTCCTCTCCATGCTCCTCCTCTCCACCCCTCCTTGCTTGTGTCCACCATCTCCACCTTTAGGATTTGGTTGTGAAATCCACCACATTGGCACCAACCCCTCAAAATCACTAAAAGATATCTCTAGATTAATCATGGATCCCTAGTGCACAACCTCTCTAGAAGTATAGGAAAATATTGCCTCACTTGCTAGTACACCTTGTCAATCACTAAACCATTTGCAAACTCTATCTCGTAAATAAAGTTGAATAATTTACATCCTCCTCCCAATCAAATAACAAATCTATAAAAATATAGAAGATGCTCTCCATTATTCGACCATACCTCACACTACCTCTAAGGTCTCTAGTTGAAACCAACCATGTCATCTATCACTTGTTGAGCTACTAAGGAACATCTCCTAATCGACGATGTCTCAAATCCTTATCATAACTAAAGACATAGGGTAACCTAGGTGCTCATGATTTTTTTGTCATTGGCTGCATGACCATTGTGTGATCAAATACCATATATATGGAGTATTAATCCACACCTTATGCTCACTCCATACTTGTAAGCAACTTGTTGAAGTTGATGATATAAAGTAGCTAGTACACATGAAACCCATGCACATATGACACCATCCTCAATCATCTAGTCAATAGCTATCCTATATCCAATAGGAAATCCATGAATCCTCTTGTCAGGGACTAACACACTGCTAATCACTACTACCAACAACATAGGTAGCACATCAAAATGTTCCTATATATAACTCAACTAATCTCATAATCCTCTATGCCAAGGTCGTCTATCATGAACACTCAATCGAGTGCCAACTCCCCACCATCTAGATATCATAAACCACCAACTCCTCATGGATCGAGATCTATAGAATCCTCCACAAATCCTTGAGGGTGATCATAACCTCTCTAGTCAACAATAAGAACTTTGAGCTTTTCTTGCTACACCATCTCTCAACTAATGCAACCATCATTGCCTTATGTGCTCGAACCTTCAAAATATGGGTAATGTAGAATAATACCATCACCCCTAAGAAGGCTCACTCATCACCATCAATATGCTACCTAAGTATAATAGCATTTGGATTCCTCTCACAAGGAATCAGAGCCTCTCAACCACCCTACACCCAACATGAAAACTTAGTCATCCAATTTCTATTATTTTCCCAAAAACCCCTTATACTTGTACAATTTCATGTGTCAATCAAGTCAAACCTAATATTTGTACTATCTCCAAAAAGGTACCATTTAGGTCATCTAAGGCTCCCATCCCATTGATTCATTCCATAAAAATGATCAACATTCCAAATTTTTTGGGGATAATTGCACCATTATAGGCACAATTATGCATATTTTACAATTACACAACAATTATATCACTAAGCAATACTTGCACCATTACGTAGTTCTTGTGCCAAAACCTCTTATATTTGTACATTATTTCACTAATGCAGGTCGTTAACCTATATGTTTGCACCACTTTTGGGTAGTACATTTGTGCAAGATTTACACAATTGCACCATTTGTGACCTAAATGTACCCATCTTCTACTTTGGTGCATTTTCCTAAACCCTAAATTAGCCCTACTTAATACATTAATTCACATAAATGGCAAAGAAATTCAAGAAACCCTACATTGGCTAGTGTGTTCATCCTTCCATCTGTGTGTCCACACATGCTCCATAAAATGATTACCCTTTGGAACTCCCATTGTTCTCTCCATAAATTCACTCTCACTAAACTAGAGCTCAATCAATTTCCACAAATCAAGGAGTGCAAATGAGGATAAAATCCCACCCTATCTACTTTTTATTCCCCTCCTAAAACCTAATTTTCTCATTCTACAATTTCCTCCATCCCCTTTCTACCCCCTTCACCGGACCCCCACCACACAACTTCATTGAATTTTAACAACTTAATTATTTCTCTCATATCCTCCACCAAATTCATTTATTTTTGAGGGTTCACCTAAGACAATTATTATTTTTAATAATTTTTTTGTCAAATTCTTGAGAGGGCATCCCACCTCCATTTTCGCTCGTCGAGGTAGACTAGGGGCATACCACCAAAAAATTATACTTTCTTTGAAACACCATAAAAACACATTATTCCAAAGAGGGAAAAAAATGTAGAAACTTAAAATTGACTAGCATTTCCCATCATCACATCACACTAATCATTCTTCAATTTCATTATTTAATTAATCTAATGCCATCTTCAATAATTGAATTATTTTTAATTATTTAATTACGTTTAAATTTTCCCTCCACTATTAATTAAACATTTTCAAATTATTTAATTAATTCATATCACCATTTATTCTTCTATGATTAATTGAATAAGTTTATTTATTCAATTAACTTAATAATTATTCTTGTTCTTCTCAATTAATTAAATAAACCATTATTATTTAATTAATTTCTCATTGTACCGTAGACAAATGAATCATTAACATTTTCATGGTCTTTTAGGTCTTTCTCTTGTGATGCTTGACCTATTTTGATTTGATTTAATGTTGCAATGTAACTTCTGCATTCACATTAGGTCCTAAACATTCAAATTATGATGTCATATGAAGGTGTTGTGAAGTGTTGTAACACATTTCTACACTTTTCTGGACTCTTCTTATCATAATTCACCTAAAAATCACATTTCCATCACTTATCAAGTCCTATTATAAAGTGTTGTAAAGTCTTGTAACAAGATTTCACACTTTTCTAGGCTTTTTTTTCACTATTTAAACCTTTTTTATGCTTTATATGACCCCTTTATGCACTCATAAGACTTAATTAAGTGTATTTTTTAATGTAAACCCGACAAACAACATTAAATGAAAGACAATTCTTGACACCCACTTACAAGCCCAATGTGGGACCCATTTTCCATGGGTGGCGAATGAGTCTCTCTTGGCTCCAAATTCAAAATAATTCAAATTTTCTTTTAGGTTTTTATTCAAAAATAGCTTATGTTGGCTTGTGATGTTGTATTATTTGGTTATTAAGGCATAAGTGTGTATAAATAAGTGTTTTTCTTCTCATTTTAACCCCCATTCACCTAATTCACTTGCATTCACTCATTCAACATCAATTAGAATTCAAGCACTTTGCATCATTCAATCAAGCATTCATCAAGCATCTTGGAGCAGCCATTGACATATCTTCATATTTCTTCAACAAGGTTGTGGTGAGTTTAGGGCATTTGCATGTTGTTTATTCAACATTCTTTGTTCATTTCTTTATCAAGGGTTTGATTACCAAAGTGGGATTTGACCAAGGCAAATCCCTATACTCTAACCCTTAACCATTTCCCCCCTTTTGCATGTGTGTTTGTAGACCTTTCTATGCAGATTTTTCAAGCAAATAGGTGTTGAAAGGTGGTCAAAATATCAACAAAGTGTTTCAAGTCAAGTAAATCCTATTTCAATCTTGGAGACAACCTACAGTCCGTTTTCTGCACATTTAACTCCATCAACCTGATAAGAAGACAAGTGCAAATCTAGAGCTACAGAATTGACCCTTGATTTCACAAATTTTTGGAGGAGGATTGATTCGCCATCAATAGTGAATGGGTCCCACCTTAGGGCTGAAAAATGTGATTATGTTAGATTCCAATTCTCGACAGTCGGAAAAGAGTTTTTAGGTGTTTTTGTTAGTAGCCAAACTGATTCGCCATCAGTGGTGAATGAGTCCCACTAGTGATTTACATTGATTTCTACCAGCATTTAGAACATTCTGGATTTATCATCCAATTCCCAGGTGCACTATGTTTGACCTTGTTCAATTTTGTTTGCATTAGTTTTCATCTCGATTTCATTTTCTACATATCACATTGTGTTTTCAAACATTACATATTTCATAGGTTTTGCATCAATAATTAGTCAATTACATCATTTAGTTGCATTCACATCATTGCATTTAGTCCTAATCACATCATGCAATCCTTTATTTGAGTGAACCACCTTAATTTTAGGGTTCTATCTCTCTCCTTTTAGGTGAAAGGTCCTAAGAGTGCAAGAGAAGTACATAGAAACACCTCAAAATTGTTGGTTCACTCATTATCTATTTTTCCAACTAAATAATTTTCTCAATTATTTAATTAGTATCCCATTAATTAATTATCTATTTATCCATTTTCACATGTAATTAATAATTAATTCATTTAATTATTAATTATCTATACATTTCCACCTCAATAATTGACTGAGACTTACTCTTTGTCCACCTCTCAATCAATTCCACTTCACTCCCACTCACTTCAAGTTCACTAACTAGTCAAATTAGTTCATTGAGCAATCAATTCTATCCACTAACCATTAGTCTCATTTATCACTCCAGTCAATCCTCTTAATTGATCCATATGACTAGTTAGCTACAACCAAGAGATCAGTTAACTCCCCATTAATTCCTTTCATCAATCCTGAACCATTGATCTTTTTATTGTCTCCTTAGATCTTGATTGCTGATCAATGCCACCAAGAATCTATAATTCAACCTTCCTATCATCTATTCCTCCTCCTAGATCATTGCACATAAATTATATTCATACTATCGGTGCTTTATGCTATTGTGCTACAAAAAATTTGAGAGTAAGTACTATTACACTTTTCTCCAAGGTGCAAAGAGGAGAACAATGGAGCTCAACAAAGGGGTCACACAAGTTTATAGTATTTTCTTTATGTGACTTACTTTACGCTTTATAATTCATATGTTCTCTTTTGAATTTAATTGTGAATTATTGTTATTTGTTGTTTGTCATTAGATTTCATCATCATTTCCCAAGTCATACATATATAATAGTGATAATAGACTTTGTTGGTTCCCAAATTAATAGACGCAATGAGTCCTAAAGAGTAGCCACTCTCTCATATTCAGACTCAATGGGTTGATGTGGCCAACGAACAAGATTCAGTTAGGGATTGAAATTTCCTACACTTCTGGCTTTGTTGAACTAGGGAGGGTAATCCCAATCAGTATATTTATAGATACTTGTGTGCTAAAGTATCAAATATTTTGTAAACAAATGTTTCTCCTTCAATTTTTTGAATGACACAGTACCCTAAAAGTTTGGCTGACCTTCATAGCAGTTTTTAATTCAAAAATGAGAGATGTAGAGCATTAAATTCTACACACAAACTAACTAGGACTGATAAGTATTTTTGATTTAAAAGTTGTAGTTGCTCACAATTAGTTTCAAGAAATTGCAACATTAATAGACCAATGCTATATCCCAGGGCGGAGTCATCTAAACCATGTAATTCAAAACCTAACACAACATTCAATTTGTCATAATCATATTTATCAGATGATGCATTACACCATTGATATTCATCAACTAAACTAGTTATACTTAGCAATCCTAGCACATTGCTGCACAAAACTTCATTCGTGTTACTACAAATTAACTCATTCTTTGTATGAGAGTAATAACATCAAATAAACATATAGAGAAAGACAAGAAGCTAAATAAGAACAATCTTTGATCACTCATATTCAAAATTTATGCAAAGTGAACAATGGAGACAACTAGTCCAGAATGATATTTCATTTATATTTAACTATAACTATGTTGTAATTACATTCTTCATTCCAAAACTTAGACTACTCTAGAGACCTGAAAACTAGCAATATACATTAAACCCCTGTTACAAAATTTTCCTGTGAAAACTAAAGAATGTGCAACCTCTCTTTAGAAACAAAAAAATTGCACTTAAAGAAAGTGCAAAACCCTAAATGGAGATCCTCCAATGACACCTGGCACATTCAGGTCCACAGATCAACAACTACCTTTGTTTGCAGAACAATCTTCAACCTACAATCTATTTTCTTGCTCCTCACTCCACTGCCCTGCATCAGAAAAATATTCCCTTTCTAGAAGACTCATCATTCTCTTTGTTTGTTGTAGAAAATATCTTCACTTTCACTTCACTAGGTTGCAAATATTTTCTTCCCTGTAAAAAACTTTCACCCTGCTGTATATTATCTTCCTGTGCACTTCCCTTTATATTGAAAGATTTGTCCCTTTTAAAATGACAAGGCTCTAAAAATATATATAATCAGACAGATTAAATTTTATCCATGCCCAATTATTCATTTTACTCCTCATTTAAAATATTTACCCATTTAAAATTTTCTCTTGCAAAATACTTTATCTGTGCACAATTTTAATTACTTCTCCCCCACCATGAAAATATTTTCACTTTTAAAATTAAAATATTCACCTTCAAGAAATGAAAGTCCCGAATTATTAAAATCAGGCAATATTTTAATTCTCCCTCAAAGTAGCACTTTAAGCAAAGTATTTCTAAAAATCTTCAGGCCCACCATCTACTTTCCTTCCTCAGCACATCTTCGCACATCACACATTTATTTAGAATAGCTTAAAATAAATTATCAATGCCCAATAAAAAAACTTATGCAACCCAAGTCATCGCTGATCGCGAATGCATTTGGGAAGGCAAAAATTAAATAGTGATGCCCGATGAAAATAAAATGTTCAGCCGTGCAATCCATTTTACTTTTCCACGGTAATTTATTCTCTAGCCACTTTTCACCGTGCTCATTTAAAATATTCATTAACTATTTCCAAAGTTCACCCATTGTTGTCGTGCACACCTTTTTCTCGAGAAACCATCGCACTTTGCGGATGCAACCAAAAGAAATAATAAGAAATTAGTGTTGGGAGATGAAAGCTTGCTCCATTGCTGATTGAAAGTTGAAACAGTGGTATCCATTAGCGATGGGTGATGGACACAACAGCTATCGCTCATCGCTAATTTGTTTTTGCGTTCAGGACTCAAAACTGTGACATGTGATGCACTGTGTGAGAACTTTGAAAATTCATTAAAATCTATCCTTTGCTTAAAAGCTTCAATTAACCTACCTAAATGAAGACTCATTGCTGTGAAAAATTGCATCTCTAATTTCTTGCTTGATGTGAACTTCAAAATGGTGATGGGCGATGAGTTTTGCCGTGCAACTATGAAAGCCGTGAAAGCCGCCTATGGAAAATAAAAAGCAAGAATTAAACTTGCTTGTCCTCATAACATTTGAAAATGTATTTTATATTTTCCCTAAATGCCCCTTTTCATTTGCCGACCCATTTGAAGAAATTTATTGCGAACAAATGGTGACACTTGGAGCCGAGATTTTTTGCGTGCAACCATAATCAATTATTTAGAGAAAACTCATTTCCTCAAATTTTTCCTAGTCCTTAAAATTCAGGTACCTCCTTTGTAAACTGGCCCCGAGACGCATTCGCTACAACGAAAGTACATTAAAATAATGTATCAAATTACCTCTAATCTTGATGAAAATGGAGCTGTAGAGGTTTTAGACCAAGAAAAGAAATGGGCTGTCCTTAGAATTTGAAAATTTGAAACTTTTCCGGACACCATTTTCGGCCATGTTGCAGTTAGAAAAGGATTAGTTAACCAATCAAAACTTATCCTAGGAGCTTGAAACTGAGCATGCATGCTACCATTTGAACCAAAAAAGTAGTGCAACAAATGGCTCATCAAAATGGATTTAGAGGTGAAAAATATTAATTGACAAAGTTGCTCACTCAAACATTTTTGAAACTGTTGATTCTGAAACCCTGAAAAAGTTCATCAGGAATGGGCTTTGAAAAAATATCAAATGAGGAGCCAGGGGGATACAAATTAGAAAAGTGGTAGATAAACATATTGAGAATCATGGAGAACATTCACCTTAGCATATAGGTTGATAGGTTGCAAAATAAAAATTCAAATGTGAGGCTACTTTCTACAGATTTGACATTGTCCAGTTTGCAAATCTGAATCTTTTGCAAACAAATTCAAGTTGAAAAACTTAGCCAATGGATTCATGGGGATATGCCAACTGACATGGTGCTTCATAAAGATGCAAATAATCATGGAAAAATATCAATTGGGCTTAATACTTAGCAGGCACAAAGATACAACATCACAAAGATGGCCTACTCAAAAAGGTGCAACATGTGTAAACAACAAACCAACTTCTGGACCTTGAAACCAAGACTTCACAAACTCATCAAAATTGATCCAAGGAGGTTGCAAATGGTCACACACCATCTATGATAAGTGCTCAACACTTCCCCAAAGTGATTTTTCATGACAATTCATGGGTACAAAGTTATAGGCTCTCAAATTGAGCCACTTAGGCTTATTCTGCAGGGTACTTCTGAGTGCATTAGGCAAAATTTCTCATGGGCCCTCAAAATGTATCCAAATTTTGGAGGTCCCAATAGACTTATGAGTGTTACTTCAATCAAATAATGAGGGGACTTAATTATTCTAGTATCAATATGGAATAGAGTAGATCCATATTACATACCATTATGAGTTGAAGTATTAGAATAATTGGAATAATTGTTAATAACTTATTTCTACCTTACATTTTTTTTGTGTGTGGATATATTAGGCTTATGTTAATCTTATAATCATTTTTTTCTCATTAACATCTATTGGCTAGAAATTTCATGAAAGTAGACTGATATTGTTGCCAACATCTAGATATCATCTTTACTTCATTTTTTATACTTACATTAACTTGCAAAGATAATATAAATGTAATATAAACATACTTACAAATAAAAAAATAAAAAGATAAAATATATAAAAATCTCACATATGTTTATATACATTTAAACTAAAGTCTACCAAAAAGACTTAAACACAAAACTCAACTATAATTATACCCTTTTATCTCCTTGACATATGTAATTACAACTTTAGCATTCATATGTTAACCTTAAATATAAACACTCAAAAAGGACCACCTCTAAAGTCTATATTAATATTAAGAACATACAACATCATGAATTAACATGCAACACACATTAACAATCTTATTTTAGAGAACATAACTCTCTTTCTATTTCATGTGAAGACTCCTTTTATTTCTTTGCACAACACCTTTATCTAATGTCAACATGCACTATGAAAAACATTTTTGAATGATATCATTTGTCCATTTTTTAACATGGAAAATAATTACATTTTTTTTTACTACATTTATATAATTATCTCCCTAATCACCTTACATTCCATTATATTATAAATAATATCAATGGTGGTGATGAGAATTGGTGATATTGCTATAAAGTAACCAATCATTATAATATTATTGACAAATTAATTTCATTTTCTTCTATAAATTATAAAATTTGGGTGAATATGATATAATTAGATATCAAATAGTTAGTTGAATTTTTGAGTTTAAATATTAAATAAAATAAATGTTCTAGGGATTTAACAAAGACTAAAATAAAATTTTGTAAAAATGTGATGATTCAAGTCATTTTATAGCTTGTACTATTAGCCAAAGTTTGAATCTCCAATTTTAAGTATTAAAGTCAATTAGTGAATATTCGCCACTAATGAAATCACTACAATTAAGATGTTTAAAATATTACTAGATATAATTGTGTAAATTATTTGAATCAAATATTTCCTAATTCTTATTCTAAATCATGTTGTGTGATTTGAATATTTGATTGAAAAACTTACATAGAAACCTTCTAAAAATATAACCATTCCTTTCAATCCATATTTTAAAATAAGATAAAATTTATGACTTCTATTTTAAATGCACCCGTTTGTTGTTTTAAAATTGAAAATAAATAAAACTAGTCAAAGCTATAGCAATTATCGTTTAAAAATAATAGTGGTGGAAATTTTTCATAATCATGCTTAAAGTTTAAGGACATATGTTTTGTATAGCTTCATATTAAGTAAAAATAACTCAATTCAATACCAAGAATTTGTTTCATGTATGAGACTTAATGTATAAGCTTTACAACTATCATTATGCACCCGAAACAATAAGTGGAATTATCTAGGACTTAAATTTGTTATTGACACATCATTAATAGATGGGTAGGTCAAATGAGAGGTAGATGAAGTATGGGAAATTGTTCTTGTAATTATGTGATTGATGTTAATGTATTTTTATGATTAACATCAAAATACACATGTTCTAGGGGATCTGATAAGCTGGTCACATTAGGGTTTGAAAGCATTGCATATACAATGGGCATGGGTGGGAAAAGTGATGCATCTTCTTGTGTACAGAAAATACCTAGATGAATGCATCTTGAAACTTGCTTGCTAGAGAAAATTTCTATTATTGTTTTATCAATCATATCCACAATATTTCCTTCCATATAATACTCCCACACCTAGATAAAATGATTCTCACTCATCTTCATAAAATATATAATTTTCAAAAATAAATTGAAAAAAAGATATAATAACATGTCTTACTTTTATCTTACCCTTTCTAAAAGGCTTTGAAAATTTGGAGATAATCTATTTCTTTCACATATAATTTCTAGAATGACAACACCAAAGCTATACACATCAACTTTAGTAGATAGTTGACCTAACACAGCATATTCGCGTGCTATATAACCACTGCATAATCATTTAAAAAAATATTAGAAAAAAAATACTAAGAATAGAAAGATCAAAACCTTAAATTAGATTTTTTCTTTTCCTCTAATAAATGTTTAAATTTTTTATTTTCTGTTATTATAAAAAAATAAAAGTCATCTTTGAAAGACTTAAGAATTTAATACAACTATAATAATAATAAAAAATCTTCTTACTATGTTTCTACAACCCTTGTTTCAATATGATGCTCATCTTGAAGAATCAATCTCGCTAAGCCAAAATTTGGTATCTTTGGCTCCATTTTCTCATTAAGAAAAATATTACTTGCTTTGATATCCCAATGAATGATCCACAACTGTAAATCTTCATGCAAGTATAGAAGCCCACAGGCTACTCCACGTATGATGTTAAAACGTTTTGACCAATCAATCTCTTTGCTTTGCTTTGGATCTATAGCCATACATCCAAATAGCTTACCATCAAGAAAATCAATTTTTTTATGAATTTCACTTACATAGACTAAAGAACAAACACTGTACCACTTTCATTTTTTTATTTGATGGAATATACTCACGAAATAGTATCTTGTCAAGGCTCTTATTAGCCAAGTACTTGTAAACAAGCAACTGTTCAGATTGCTCTATGCAGCACCAAGTAGCTTCACAAGATTTTGATGCTGAATTTTAGCCACCAATTTAACCTCATTTAAAAACTCCCTTTTCCCCTGCAATGATCATATAGAGAGTTTCTTTGCTGCTATTTTCTTTCCATCTAACATTGTGCCCTGACATAAAACAAAACACATAAACCTTAAGTTTATACCTTACTATACATATACATGTTAAGTCCAAAGCACTAACATGAGAAAAATACTGCTTAAAACTTGATATACTGGAGCATCTATCAAGCATATTATTGAGTCTTTTTGAATATTACGAGATAATACACATATTTATAACTAGAGTCTAGATAAGTATAATTAGCCGATAGGCTATTTGTGTCAACTTTTCCTGGAATTTTCGTCAACCTCGCCAATTTTTGGCTTCTTCGGTGTCGGGGAAAACTTGGCGAATGGCTTATAGTGTGGTCAGTTTTTTTGTCAGCCCTTCCGGTTTAAGGTGCCGGACTTGGGTCTCCATTGTCATGTAAAATGTGGTGGGAATTTGGTGCGAGGATAGAGGAGTCTGGTGAAATGACCGAAGTGTAGAGGAGACCAACAAAATTTCATTAGCATTGACTGTTGTATGGTTTCCGTGTAGTGGTGATGGTGCAAGTAACATTTGTTTTAAAGTCCTCGGAAAACAAAATGAATGTTTGTCCAGTTATCAATAACGTATTCTTTGGTGTCATTCTGAGGGATTTTGTTATTGTTGAAGGTAGCAGTGAGTGCGGAGGGCAAGTTTCTATGAAGGTGCAAGTGCGTCGAATGACTGTGAAGGTGGTTGAAGGTTATCTTCTGTTTTGTTGCATGCGTCGATGGTTGCAAATGGTGAGGGTTGTGATAATTCTGTGGTCTTGTTTGGCAGGTTGTCAAGAAAAAATGGAGGAAAGAGGAAGCAAGTGGGAAGGGGTGTTATTGAAGGAAGCAGGTAGAGGTGCATCTCATCTAGGTTATTCTTGAAAGAAATATTGTTTCGTTGTGTTGATTGTTGTTGGAAAGACTGTATAGTTTTGTGGGTTTTGGCTTGTTGGTGACTGTTGTTTCCATTTATGGCTTTGGTATTGTGTGAATGGTTGGAAAATAGTTAATTTGTTGTGTTTTTGGTGAATGTTGAAATTGAGATCTCTTATGTTTTGTGGGTTTTCCCTAAAAGATTTGAATTTTTTTTGTAAATGCTATCTGAGAAGGATAGCAATGTGTACATGTAAACTATAAAATAAAATTGAAGACAAGTGTGAAAGGATGGAAAAAAGTTAATGTGTTGTGTTTTTGGTGAATTACCCCATCTAGGTTACAATTGAAACCAATATTGATTCATTTAGGGTTGGCATCTTTGTGGTGAAGGTTTTGAGTTGGTATGTTACTAGGAGCTTTTTGTGTTTTGTGGGTTTTGTATGTGAGGCACTGTTGGAAGCCATGTTTTTATTTTTGTTTAGAATAACTCACAGATAGTTGTAAATTTTGAATTGTGTATGCATATATGCATAGATAACCAAGAGGTGACCGAATATCTACACACATATGTATGAGGAAGTTGTATAGGACAGGGAAATGTCAATTGCATGGATGCGTATTTATGTATATGCATATCCAAATAGAGAGATATTTACAACTATGTCCATAGGTAGATATATGAGCAGGTGTAGATAGCAATACTTTGTTCACAATGATATTGTTTGATTTATGGTTCGACTTTTGTGCGTATGTTTGTCTATGCATTTGGCACTGTCATTTTTAGTGTTTTGTGGTTTTGGCCATCTAGGTGAGTGTGGATAGCAATATTGTTTCCTTCACGTCTTTCGTTTTGTGGTGATGGTTGGAATGTAGTAAAATAGTTAATGTTATGTACTCCATGTTGTTTTGCATAAGGGACTGTTCACTGTTGTTTGCGTTAGGCTAAATTGTTACATTTATGGCTTTCATTTATCGTTGGTCTTATTAGGACCATCGCTAGTACATGCAAATCATACATAAATTAATGTTGATGCGAACCAACATTTAATTTCCGCAGCCTTCTCTATCCACACGGATCAGAAAACTTCGCCCTATTCCCAAAGCAACCAACAGCTGCCTTTGCCACCTTTTTCATGGGAATTGGAAGGCCAAAAAATTGGGAGGTCGATCAAATTTTTGAGGGAACTTATAAGCTATCTGCCACTATATCTGTAAATGTGTATATATATATATCTGTATATATATATATATATAGAGGCATATATATATATTCTAAGCAAACTTATAAGCTATCTGCCACTATATCTATATGTGTGTGTGTATATATTGTTATCGCGGAATCTAGCAGCGCTCGTTCCACGGATAACCCCCCTACGAAACTTGTCCGTTTCCTAGGATTCGTGAAGTTCAAGTACGCACAACGGGGTGATTTTCGAGTCACCTCGAAGTGCGTTCCCAAGTCTCGAATAGTCAATTTGAGCATTCCACCTTGTTCTCCTCGCAAAGACCTTCGAAACGAGATCTTTCGCGACTTTTCACTGTTAATACTTTGCAAATTACGGAAGATGCAGTAGCACTCAAAAAGTGTGCCCCTGCAGGGAAAATCCAAAATTTGGCTAAGTCTGGAAATGTAAGGGCGCTAAAATTTAGCGCCCCTGCATGAAGTGAAAATTCTAAAAAATGTAAGAGCGCTAAATTTTAGCGCCATTACATTTTTTTCTCAACACTTAAACTTTTTTCATTCCTCTGGCACGTTTCTTCACAATTTCGCGTTTTTCATCAATCGTGCCACTTTTCGTGCCTAAATTTATTGCACGACTTGAGTTAGGTTTTTAATTTTCATTTGCAAAGTTAAGTGAATGAATTCGCCACTTTTGTTGTTTATGTTTTATTTCTTTTACCTCTCCTCTTGCTGTGCGTTTGCCTTTCATCTGCAAAATCACGTTTTTTGGAGATTCGCCATTCTTCTCTTCAACAAGCTTCGCGTTTTGCCCTGGTAAGATTTTCCATTTTGTTTTTGTATTGTCATTTGTATATGATCTGTGTTCGTTCGCGTTTTTGTTTCTTTCTTTCACGTCTTTCATTTCATTCGCGTTTTTTGTGTCTTACCATTCGCATTCTTCTCTTTCCTAAACCTACGCTTTCTCTCCCTTCGCGTTTTCCTCACCCTGTTCGCCATTCATGGTTTGCTTTCATTGCACGAGCCTTGGTGAACCTTTGCTAACCCTCGCCATTCCTTTCTTTGTTTTCTCCAAACGTGTATTGTTCTACATTCGCGTTTCTTTGTTTCTCTACGCGTCCCACCCTCATTCTCCATACACGTTTCTTTCTTCCTTCAAAGATGGCGACATTTCTGTGTTCCATGTTTTGTTCATTTCTCCTCACAAACTCATATCTCTCCAACGTTATTCCCATCGCGTTTTTCACGCCGTTCTTTTCATATACTTTGAAACAAACTTTGCAATCTCACAAAAGAAAAGATTTCTTGTGAAACCCTTAAGCGGAAACATGGAAATGGAGACAAATTCGAAAGCTTTCATTCTACAAGCATTTGCAAAGCTCAAAGTGCCTTCGCCATTCCTCACTGCATTTACATCACCAAAAATTGCCAAAATTGCAGAAGCGCTAATTTTCAGCGCTATGACATTTCAAACTTAACAAAAATTGCCTAACACTGAAAAGTGTAAGGGCGCTAAAATTTAGCGCCCTTACACCAAAAGCAATTTTCTTAGAATGTAAGGGCGCTGAATTTTAGCGCCCTTACACTTTTTGCAGGCTTTTCCCAGACCTTTCCAAATGCACTCCATTTTTGACCAGTGCATCCCTGAGCTTCATTTTTCCGCATTCGTGCATCGTTTTGCGTGCCTCGCCATCATCTCTATGCTTTTCCACCCTCGTGCTCGTTTCACGCTTTCCCATGTTTCCTAACAAATTGGTGTTTGTTCTGGCTAGACGGATTGCAGTCTACTCTCAGAGATCGTCCAGTTAAGAGTGCTCAGTGTTCCAGTTTCTTTTGATGACTGCAACGAAACCTCCTTCTTCTTCGAAAGCAAAAAGCAAGATGAAGTACAAATATCAAGGCGTCTATCCGCCAACTATGGTACTTTCGAAAGTTGAAGAAATAAAGGATACAGAAGTTGGCCATCAAGATTTGGTTGACTTTGCAAAGTTGACAGAGACGAAGCCTCTTCCTGATTCAATGAGGGCAATAGTACACAGTAATCTCCACTTGGTGGCGATGTTCCCCACAGCTGCACATAATACTGAATTTGTTCTTCAAATTGCGTCTCATTACATCCGAGAAAGCAGAAGCAGACTCCGATGCCGAAGAGGTTTCTGAAAGCGGGCAAGAGTCTGATGAAGATTCTGAAGAAGGATCTGAAGGTGACTTCGAAGGTGAACCAGAATCGGAAAGGCAAGAGGGTGGTCAACAGGAACCCGAGCATGATGAAGAAATAACTACTTCTCCTCCCGAGAACGTAGTTGAGGAAATTCACAGAACATCATCGCCCGTGACTTCAAACGTTCCTCATACCCCTTTTGAGTCAAGAATTCCTTCACCTCCTGCTCCCTCGTCACCTATTCCTACCACGAGCATTCCTGCAGCCGAGATATCCCCTATCCCTGCAGCATCAACCCAGCTTGATACTCCATCAGTCACAAGCATTCATACGGTTGATATACTGTCAAGCCCACCATCGTCCATTCCTAGCTTGTCTTCCAACGTATGATATCACTTCTGAACGAATTCAATCGTTTCATGAATGAGTCAATGCGTGATCAGCTCAATGTGTCAACTACAGGAGCGATGATGACAAACACTTCTCCAATTGTCACGATACCATTGGTGAGTTCAGATGTGACAATAACTTCAGAGGTGGCAATGGCGACCGACTTGACAGTAAATCCAGAAGTTCACACTTCTTTTCTTCCTCCTTGGCTAATATCTCAAGTGTCGAAGCGTAAAAAGCAAATGATTTCTCCAGAGGAACTCGACCTTGAAGAGATAGTTCTTCCAAAGGCTAAAGGGAAGAAGAAGGCAAAAGTATACTCGAGGCTGAATGTTGATAAATCTGGCCACAAGTATGCTGAAATTGGCATACCACCGAATCAAGAAGGTGATGTCAATATGGAGGACTACACAGTAACAAAGGTCCAGCTTGGCAAGGTTACCAACGAAAGTGCAAAAGCCGATGCGCAAGTCACTTTGGATATCTTGGCAGGAAGGCTGGACAAAATTGAGCAATCTCATAACATGTACAAACAGAGGGCAAAGCATTATGCCACTGTTGTAAAGAGACTTGCCGGTTCTCCAAGCAATGCACAACCGCTGACAGTGGTAAGTATTGAAGACCCAGCTGTCACGAAAGCTGAGAAATTCGCCTCCAAAGGTAGAGTGTTGTATGACTTTGTTGAAAAGATCATTGAACACGGATCTCAGATAATTTTGGCTGCAGATGAGAAAACCACCATGTTGGCCAAGCTCACCACAGAGCTTGACAAAGAAAAGGGCGTACTTTCCCAGGAGCGCAGAGACATGGAAAAATGCCTGTTGTCATGGTCGGAAATGAAACAGGTAAAGCTCAGCAAATTGGTGGAGGTTGGGGTAATTCCCGACAAAGAAAAGTTTGTAGAGGTAAAAGAATCACTCAAACACAGGATCCAAGTGGTTCAATCTCTCATTGAAGACCTTCACCAAGTACAGGAAGATGTCGATGGGCATCGCAACATTCTTGACAAAAGTATCAGAGAGTTGCCTGGTCAACTTCTTGAGGACAATCGTATCTTCCTACCGGCCGCAGAAATATCCCTGATCTTCAAGGAAGCCATCACGAATTTGATCGACAGTTCAGACTTCTCAGAAGCTTCGCTGAACATCATTTGTGATATAAGGCTCACATTGGACAACCTGAAGACGCATCTTGACAAGTGCAAAAAGGTTCACTCATCTGCCATGAGATCGATCACGCAGAACTACACCATTGTGATTACAACCTACACCCTGTGATGAGAAGTTTCAGCAGAGACTAGGAGGAAATTTGAAGACTTCCTACCAATGCAAAAGACGCAGCGTTCTATTCTCCAGCAGCGACATTTCCTCGTAATCCCATTGCACCTTGTAAATATTTGTTGACATTTTCAAATGTCTTTTTGTAAATTGTAATTACACCAAGTTCAAAGATGTAATATTTTGAAAACAAATTACACTTTGACTTTGGTCAAAGTTAGGTGAGATCTCCAAAAATCGCTCACCTAACTTTCCTTAATTTTCTCAATCTCTTTCCTTATTTTGCTCATCCCTCTTTCTATATATTGTGAGGGATTTTCATTGTAACATATCTTTTAGCCTTTTGCAACGAAGTGCTGCCCTTTTGTAAGCAAACTTGTGAAACTTTGCGCTCATATTTTGTGAATGAGATTCAATCAATAAAGGAAAGGATTGCAAGCCAAACTTTGTGTTGGATTCGATACTTTTGTAAGTTGATTCGATTTGGTAGTGATTAGTTCGAGGAATCTGAAAGACTCTAAGTGGTTGATGTAAACTTTGTTTTACATTTATTATTTAGATTGCATTGTTATTTTGTTTATCATTGGTTGAGTGATCTATAAGACTTTGCGCTTATAATCATTTATACTCTTGCATGTTCTTGTTGGATAATCTATAAGACTTTGTGCTTATAATTATTCATACTCTTGGATACTTTGTCGAAGGATCTACAAGACTTTGTGCTTGTAATCGTTCGTGCTCATTGATACTTTTGTTGGATGATCTACAAGACTTTGTGCTTGTAATCGTTCATGCTGTTCGAAGAATTCTTGCGTCTAAGAAGACTTTGTGCTTCTAACGTAGCAAACGGTACGTTTATGCAGATCCGACATTGATAAAGCTACGGAACGACTTTGTGCCTTCGTGAGCTTTCCCATTTTATTTTCTTTTGTTTGTTGTTGATTACTTCTGGTATCTCTACGCTTCGCTTTGACAAGATAGAGATATTGGCATTACTGCTGGTTGTTAGTTTTTAGTTATCAAGAATTCGGAACTTCCAACACGTGAAACATTGTAAACATCTTCTCTGAAAAAAGAGAGAAGGATGAATGTAACACAACCCCCCCACTTCGTGACTTTCGTGTACATTGTGTAATTACTTTTGTGATTTACTATTGTTTCTCTTAGCAGTAAGAAGGGCGCCTCCCCTTTCCGAGAGGGGAGATTCACATCTCACATAGCTGTGGCTGAAGTCCAAGTTGTGTAATCTGTCGAAAGTTGATTACATAATTTTCACCCAACAGTTTTTTGGCGACTCTACTGGGGAACCTACATACGCAATCTGAGCCTCACGCTTCGGATTGAAGTAGATAAGTTTCCATTTTCTTGCTGTTCTTTTGTATATTGTTAACTCTGTAACACCCTTTGTATTCAGATTTACATTCTGGCGGACCGAATATATACAAGAGGATCGAGGGCTCAAGGAATAACAGATCCACTCTTTGAAGAGTTGCTGCAACGTGACTTCCCATTTACTCTTCCACGAGCAAGGTCACCATTGCAGCGGGCTATAAGCTTCCCTCCACGTAGCCAAAGATCTCCAATCCCAAGTGTTTGGTCAGTTTATCGCAGACGTCCTGTTCAAGCACCTGTTGTGCAACCAGTCATGGCCGCACCACCTGCAGGACCGTGGGGAAATGCTTTTGGTCCCCTCCATTTGACTCCACCTTTACACGAACTTCCTCGTGTATCTAGGAAGCATCTTCCAAAATTTCAAGGTGATGGCAAACAACACCCCGATGAGCACATATCCGCATTCTACATAGTATGTGGCGTCCTTGGCATTGAGCACGAAGATGTTTCCATAAGATTGTTCATTGAATCCCTTCAAGGGATTGCAGCCGAATGGTTCTTTACTCTTCCCAATGCTTCCGTCACCAATTGGGCCACTCTTCGCACTAAATTTGAAGAAAGGTTTAAGCCTGCCGAAGATTCACATGCTTTATTGGCGCAACTCACCACCATGCGTAAAGAAGCTTACGAGCCTATGCGCGAGTTTGTGGCTAAATTCAACAAGTTGGTGACACGGATCCCCAATGATGCAAGACCAACGGATCACAACCTGAAATGCTTCTTCATCAACACCCAATTACCCAAGGTAAGTTTCTACTTGCGTAGGGAAAATCTTGTTAATGTTGCAGCAGCCCAGCAATTGGCTACCAGTCTAGAGGACGACATGATCCTTGCTGGAGAAATCAGGATGGGAACTAACGGAAATAAAAGGATGCAAGCCTCAGGATCTTCAGCATCCAACGCTAATGCTCCCACTGCCAGCTCAAATTTCACAGATCCCATGGTCCAAAGGTTGGCAAATGAAGTTCTCTCTCTTAAGAAGCAGGTGTCGAACAATAACAATGGTAACAACTACAAAGACGTCCCTAGGAGGACTTTTCCTAACTATGCTGGCAACAAAAATCAGAATCGTCTCCCAGCACCTCCAGGACGACTTGCTCTTGAAGCCCCGCCTGCTAACAATGCCGCTGGGTACTATGAGACTGAACAAGATGATTATGCTCAGCCCGAATATCCTGAAGAAGAAAATGCCGATCTCTTCCAAGAAGAAGAAATTGGATCGGCTAGCGACTCCAAGATCAACTATTTGCAAATGATGGAAGAAGAAGAAGAAGAAGATGATTTGGTGACTGACGCTTATGCTATTTTTACGCGGCATCAACAAAGTGAACTTGACAAAGCTCAAGCTGCTGCTGCTGTCCTAGAAAAGGAGAAGCCGCCCATAACGATTGCCAAAAGAGGATCGCCTCTCCCTTGGCAACCTAAGAAAGCAGCAAATCCGCAAGTAAGTGCACCCCGTTCTTCTTCGTCAACTCCCATTGTTCCTAAAGTTAATCCTCCCGTTCCAAAGACCAGTGTGCCTTTTGTGAAACCAATCAGTGAAGTTACGGCTTCCAACCTACAAAGTTCTTTCCAGGCTTTTGACATCATTGACCATGCCAAGAAAACCAAGGTTCAAATGTCCGAGGCTGAATACCTCAAAGCCAACCCCGACCAATTTGACAGGCTTGTCAAGTTCGTAAATGATAAAAAGATCTCCCCAAGTCAGGATATTCCTCCTGACATCCCAGTTACTCCTAAACCCAAAGTGTCACAGAGTAACCTCGTATCTAATCCTCCAACTGCTTCTGGACGCATTGATCCATTTTTCATCTCACTACTTGTAAATGGTTTCAAGCTGAGTAACTGTGTCATAGACTCTGGTGCGTCTGACAATGTGATGCCCGCCAAGGTAGCTACTGCGTTAGGCCTTGAGATGACCAAAACCTTCAGCCGCTGCTTTTCCATGGAAAATAAGCAAGTGCCATTGATCGGTCAGATCAAGGATGCCCAATATGCATTCGCCGCATACCCGGAGAAGAAGATAAAAATGACGGTCCTCGTGGCCGATGTACCAGCTTCCTACGGTATACTCCTCGGACGCAATTTCTGCAAAGATGTTGGAGGAGAGCTAAGTATGGATATGTCTGAAGCAAGAATACCAGTAAAAGGTGTGATGCAAAAGCTGATTCCCGAAAAGGAATCAAAGTTTTCAGTTGTTGAGTCCAATGATCCCAGAGCTCAGATTTTGTTCGAATCATCAGGCGTGGGAACTTACTACCTACAAACAGATGAGGTAGGAGAATCCTCAACTCAAAATGAGCTAGAAAAGAATGATACTTCGTCAACTTCAGATGAAACGTCATCAAGAGATTTGTCCATCTCCGATCATGAATCTTCATCAGAGGATGAAGTCTTGGATTTTGACACTGTTCCAATTGGTGATTCCAACGGTGTCTGGCTGCTCGAGTTCGATGGTAGCTGCTCTTCGACCGGTTCTGGAGCAGGAATGGTTTTCATTTCGCCATCAGGGAAGTTTTTCCCTTTCTCCTTCAAGCTGCAGTTTGATAACACCAATAACACCGCCGAGTATGAAGCCCTGTTACTGGGAATGCAAGTTGCATTGAAGAAGGGTATAAAAAACCTTCATGCGCAAGGTGATGCCGAGTTGATAGTATGTCAAGTGAGAAATCTCTATCAAACAAAGAATGAAAGACTCAGGCATTACCGCAATCTAGTATGGGATTCCATTGAGGAATTCGAGGCTTTCGATATCTCCGTTGTTCCTAGAGAATACAATACTAGAGCTGATTC
>VDFB02016734.1:0-20965 GCA_007258455.2 Sequoia sempervirens | reverse complement strand
TTTTATTCCCTTCAAGACATTGTATGCAAAAGGCTGTATTTTTTGTTATGAACAATGTCATTTTATTAATTCTTGGCATTTTTTGGCTATTCTAATTTTGAGAAGCTGTTGTTGACACCATTTATTTTTCTATTTTTTTGTTGATAATAAAGGGTTTTGAAAAATTTGGGTAGGCTGTCTTTTTTTATTAATTGTAGATGCACCATAGATAGAAAAGGAACATGGTATCTGATGAATATTTTTTTTGTTGCAAACTGCTAGAAATCTGCAGCCATAAAAGACACAAACCTTAAAGAAAAATCCACTAAAAATTGATGGTAAGAAACCCATTCAAAAATATTTTGTTCTCTCAATGGAATGTCATTGAACATTGAGACAATAGAGCCTTCTGAACAACAACTTCTTGAGAATTAAACCATATAGCTAAAGCAAGTGAACAATAATTAAGAATGCCCAATGGAATCTAACACAAAGTGTATAGGATTAACTACTTTATTCCATTGTAGCTATAACCACAAAATAAAATCCAAAAAATATAGTGACTTAAGTAGAATTGAAAGACTTGTCAACAACAACTTTTTTGAGGATGAGACAGTATACCGCAAGATACAGAAGAGCAATGAAAAAAGACCGCATAACATGGGCAATTATATTGGATTTAAAACATAGCCACCAAATAGAAGTCATAAATAAAAACCCACAAAGAGCCATGGAAATAAACCAAAGTTGAAATTTACTTATGCCTCAACAAAACCCTATCAAAAAATTCATACAATGTAGCCTTCTCAACAACAGCTTGTGGAAAGTCAACAATGTTAAGCGCACTGAAAAAACTATACTTGTTTGTTCAACTTATCAAAATTTGAGGCAATTGATAGTGCCTTGTTGCAAATTAGACAATATAGGGTTCGAAGAACCACAAAATAGAAATGAAACAATGTGGAAAACAGTCTTACTGGCATATAGCTTCTCCCGCTTGTTTCAAACAAACCCCTGATTGCTAGCTATTTATAGTATGCATTCTTCCCCAAATCCTGGAAACATAGCCAAAACATCGAGCCCATAAACCCAGAGAATGAGACCGAAAAATATGTTATCGATGGTTGCACAAACATTCATTTTGTTCCCTGGAGACTTTAAAATAGATGTTGCTTGTACTCTCCTCACTACACGGAAAACATACAACAATCAATCCTGACTACATTTCGTTGGCCTTCTATACAACCACTCTATTTTCCTGGCGTCCTCTATGGAACAATATAACTTAAGCAAGAGATCAATTATGAACAATGGTTGATGCAATGCAACATAGAGTACCAGCTTTACAAAAATCCCTATGCCAGTTAACACACCTGCACCTTCATAGCAGCATGGCCTTCTCATTGATTTATGATATCCATGTAGTAGTGACATGTATATGCACATATATATACACACAAATATATATATGTACATACACACACACACACATATATATATGTACATTAAAATAGATGTTGCTTGCACCATCACCACTACACGGAAACCATACAACAATCAATGCTAATGAGTTCTCACTGGCCTCTTGTACTATTCTATCATTTGGCCAGACCCTTGTGTGTAAAATTAGCCGGCGGATGCGCCACCACCATACAGAACAATGCATGCTTAGGCCCACTAGCTTGGATTGGTGGGCTAGTAATTTGAGCAATATATTTGCTTGCTTACTGTATTCCAATGATTATTATTATTGCATCAAAATAAAGAGTGGTAGAGGGTTACATATACTATATATATACACACACACACATATATATATGTTAATATACACACACACACACACACACATATACACACATATATATGAAACCTAGCAAAAAAATTGCATAGAGCTTAATCCACCTTGCATCCTCACAGAAGATTACCCTCATCACTCATGACTCTCATTTCAGGTATACCAATAGAATAACATGAAAGGATTCCTTTCTGAATATTGCTGAGTGTATGTATGTGATGTTGAAAAAATATACTGGCCAAAGTTATAACGCATCTGCCACCTATTATGTGGATTAGTGTGCCACACTCTGGTCGTCGTAAATGAAACAATCTCCCAGAGGTCTCCTGTATGTGCTGCAAACATTGGCAATGATTGCAATAATACTTTGCATTTAAAACTCACGAAACTACTAGAACAGTTTAGGGTATTCTTAATAAAGCATTCTTAAGCAGTTGTTTCTGGATTGAGCTCCATGCCATACATAACAAACATTATAGCGAAGTACCATATCACATCCATATCCAGCATGGCAGTAACATTAGAGATTGCAAAGTAGTAGAAAAAAACACTTGGAAAGTATTACATCAATCCCCAGACATAGATACTTAGATACACAAATACACGATACACATACATATGTACACAGATCCATGTGAAGATATTCTATGCTACATGCACGGGTGTGTAATTTTCAAAAAATGCATTGTTAGGTGTCATTGTTTACGTTTATATTGTTCTTCAACGTGGCTGTTAGTGAAGAGGGCAAGCTTATGTGAAGGTTCAAGTGTGTTCATCGGCTGTGAAATTTCTGTGAGTGTGCTTGCTAGATTGTGTTTTTTTCCAAAAAGTGTTGTTCATACGTTTGTATTGTTCCAATAAGCTAAAAGATTTTGAATAGAAACAAGCATATTTTTTATGCATTTGTCATTGTTTACTTTAGATGAGCTTTTGTTCATAAAACAATATATTCATAAAGTAGTATATTTTTAGTTGCGAGACCACTTGAAATGGAGAAAGCCATTCAACACAAGAAATATGTCAACTAGAAAATGCATGCAAAACCATAGACACAAAGTGCAAACCTTAAACCAAATAATGGTCATTCTCAAACACAGTATACTCTCTTCTCTACAACATGTTCTCAAAATTAGAATAGTAAGAAAATGGTAAGAATTAGTGAAATAATATTGTTTATAGCAAATAGTACAACCTTTTGCATATAATGTCTTGATGGAAATTGAAATAATGTATATATATGTGTGTGTGTATACATATATATGTGTGTGTGTGTGTATACATTTATGTGTACATATATGTATATGTGTATATATGTATGTATGTATATATATTTATATGTATATGTATATCTATTAAATATGTATATATTTTTCTCTTGGAAACATACCCACAAAAAATGTAAATATTAAATAGAAACTCATCGAAAATTGACAGTAACAAACTTGTACAAAAAACACTCCTTTATGAACACAAGCTGCTCAAAAATTGAAAGAATACAACTTGGGGAACAACACCTTTTGCAAAATGAAACAATATAGCATAAGCAACAAAACTATAATCGAGAATCCCCAATGCGAGCTAACAGAAAGCGTATAAGATTGAGTATTTTGTTCCAATGCAAAGAAAAGTAATCAAGAATACCTGATGCAATGAGATGCAACCTGTATAACATTAATTATTTTGCTGCATTACAGGCATAGCAACATAATGCATGGCATAAATCAAACAATATTTGTTTCAGCACAAAGCA
Source organism: Sequoia sempervirens (assembly GCA_007258455.2). Lineage (NCBI taxonomy): Eukaryota > Viridiplantae > Streptophyta > Pinopsida > Cupressales > Cupressaceae > Sequoia > Sequoia sempervirens. Next base: position 17,441 of record VDFB02016734.1, on the reverse strand, counting down.
AGGTAGAGAGAAACATTAAAGACAAACAAGCACAATAACATATCCTTGCAAATTGATAGACATAAGATCTTGACAATAGATAAAATAATATTTGTTCTTTGCAAAAAACTATATAGTCTTTTGTCAACAACAACCTAGCATACTTTGTGATAATCAATAGTTTTTTACCAGAGGTGAAGCAATACAACTTGCAACAACCTACCAAGCACAAGTGAAGTAGTATTCAAAAGAGTTATGGTCGAATCTACATGTGTGTACTTCCTTTGCATAGATAGATACCTGTACATATGGCACATACATTGTGCATCAATCTGATTATTAGTGCCATTGCCAACACTATTCTATTCCTCTTTGAGTCATTGCCCCATGTAAAAAAAAAAAATATGTTGATGCCAACTTCACAAAAAATTTAACTGTGGGTGGTTGGACTTGCACCTTCATAGAAGCTTGTCCTCTTCGCATGAACATTTACTGTTACATGGTCTGTGTGTAGTGGCAACAATGGTCAATGCAAGCTAAGATAAAGTATATAAGGTAAACTATTTTAGTAGATTCTAACCACAACCTAAAACATTTGAAATTTTTTGTAAATGCTATCTGAGAAGGATAGAAATTTGTACATGTAAACTATAAAATAAAACTCAAGACAATAAGGCCTGCTCTCCATGCTGCCATATTGGGTCATGGAGCCTCATGACATGAGCAAAGATAGCGAAAGTGTTTGCAAATTTTAGTAAGGCATTGTTGGGTGTTCTTCTCTAACTTTAGGTGGAAAAACAACATGGAGTACGTAACATTAACTATTTTACTACATTCCAACCATTGCCACAAAACAAAAGACGTCAAGGAAATGATATTTCCAAACAACAAGTCCCTCTATATGCATCCAATCAATGACGTTGCATTGTATTTGTTAGCATTGTTGTCAAGCATAGCTTTTAGGTTTTTGTTTGTTAAAGGCTCACATAAGGAGTTGTTTGTTGTGTCATGACAGAGATAGCTTCCACCATAGATAGAACTAATAGACAATCTATACTCTTGCTCGAGAGTTCTGTCAGAGCCGATGGAGCTTCATGACCCAATATGGGAGGGTGGAAAGCATGCCTTCTTTTCTTCCTTTCCATTTCAAAATTGTTATTCATTCTTGATTATTATCTCTTGAATGGTGTCGAACATAATTATTGCAACCATCAGATGTCTAGTATGTGTGAATATAAGGATTACTTCCACCATTGATGAATGTGATGGAAAATCTATATTCCTGCTCAGGGGTTTGGTGAGAGCCCATGGGGCTTCATGATCCAATATGGTAGGGTGGAGAACATGCCTTATTTTCTTCTTTTGCAGTCCACATGTATATCTATTTCTACATAGAAATGTTCACTGATAAGATTGTATTCCCAATATGGTACGATGGACAGTAGATCTTCTTTTCTTTTGCTTTGGTGTTTGCAAGCATGTTTTATGTTCATTGCAATATTTCTATATGTACATGTGTATGTATATATGCATGTGCATAGAAAACGTCGAGCTTTTATGAATGGTCATTGGAACGAATGTAGGTATAATGCACAATCATGGAAGCAAGTACGTTACAATCCTCCTTAAAGTGTTGATTGCACTTTCCATTGGTTTCACTCTCCATTGAAAATATTTCATATGTATAGGTACATTTGCAAATGCATTTACATATGCACATGCTTGGGTTCTTGTCGATGGATAACTATTGGAAAAAGTATTTGTGAATGTACAGGTTTGTAATTTCCAAATTTTTTTACTCATCTACAAAGATCAATATTTTACAACTAACAGATCGCTAGATATGCATCCAATTTACATTGTTGATTGTGATGTCTTAGTAAAAACTGTGCAATGGACAATGAGTATTTCTTTAGTCTGTTTCATTTTGGATTTCCTGACTGTTGATTAATTGCATTGTTGCTTGGTTTTGTTGTACTATATGTATATATATTTATATGTGCATATGCATGTTCAATGAAAAATCTCAACTTCTTTTCAATGGAGATTGTCATGAAGGAAGGGATGATGCAGAACAATAAGCAGCAACAACACTACAATCTTGCTTGAATAGTGCATCGTACCTTCCATTCATGATAGTTTGCATTGAACAGAGATTGGATATGCATATATACATTTGTAGACATGTTACCATATATATTTATCTTGGTAATTATCAATAAGTGACATAGTAAAAACTTTTTCTCTACATGCAGATTTTTAATTTTCTAAATTCCCCCTCCCTTCCACGATGGTTTTGCATCTGCAATCAGAAAATTTGCATATGTTCATATAATGCATAATGTCAATACTCACGCCTTGGTTATTATTCCTTCTAGGCTTTAAAAGTAACAATTAGAATAAAAGGTGGTATATTTTCAATAATAAGCAACATTTGTTCCATATTTGATGGCATGACACAAATTTTTGGAGATACTTGACCTAATAGCATTGAGGAGACTTCTTTTTTCTGAATAGTATTTAAGTATTAAACTATGTATCATATTATACTTCACAAATTAGTTAGTATATGCAACATGGTTTAACACTAAAAATGTTTTCCTGAAAGGAAGTCCTCACTACATTATGGTCCTAGTAATTCCTATACCTGCAGAAAATTAGTAATACAATTAGTGCATTCCATTTTTAGTTAGCCACTTGCCTAATCAGATTGAGTCCTTTCATTCTTGTTTTTTTGTTTCTAGTTTGTAAGCACTCTTAAATACAATGCATACGAATATATACAATTATGTATACAGGTTGGTTTTATTGTGCCCTTTGCTAATTTCTTGCATATTCAAATAGGTTGACCACTATAGCTATGATATTTCCCTATAACTTGGTTTTTGCAACCATTTTATTGTGTTGCATGTTGTTGCTATAGGAATTGCAATGCCCTTCAGGTTTCAATGCCACATCAAGTGTAGACCGTAGAAAGGAAAAAAATCGTGAGAGAAACCAACTTTATAATGCCCGCCACAAAGACCACATTTGTGTAGACCAGAGAGTGAAGTGCCATGAACCTAGTTGGCTTGGTAGCCCATGCTGAACAAGGGACACCACCATTGCAGGAAAGCTCACCAATAGCATTTGTAGACTATTTCTCCCCCTCAACTTCCTCTCATTTTCCAATGAGTTGCACCCATCCTTGTGAGACTACTCCTGCTATACCTGGTTGTGCACCGTCGGAACCCCTTTATAGGCATTCATTCCCAACCACATCCTTAGCAACCCCGCGCTTAGACAACATGTTTGGTGAACCCTTCCAAATAGCAATGCAATCCTTCTACTGGCGCATTGATGCTTTGTCTGACTTGAAAACTTGTTCTACTTGCAATGAGAGCTATGTTGGCATGGGAGTTTGGCCATCTAGTTCTGGCGTTGTTTGCTTGCATTGTGCTTTTGAAAAGGGTGTCCATAGATATAACCTAGAAAATAAAATGGATCCAGGGCCACAACCAATCCGTCCTTGCAAAGCTTACTCAAGTTGAAGAAATCCTTATAGCCAGAGTTGCTCCCATTTTGCAAGTACCCACGCTAGAGGAGGCCAATACAAATATAGTGGGAAGACTATAAGCTTCCCACAAGACATTACTTGCAAAGAAACTTTGTTGCTGTGTCAGTTGCATGATCTTGAAGTTGTCATTGTGCAGAGAATTGGCAGGCAAGGGAAAAACTATGATTTCTATGTTGACAAACATAATGTCATAGTTGCACTAATTTATAAAATTGAGAATGACTCGCACTATAGTGATGTTGCAATAGATTGTGATGCTTTAAATTTGTTGCCTCCTACAAGTACTGGCATCTCTGATCTCTTGCACATAATGGAAGAACCGACACATGGCCCAAATGAACCAATGGCAGCTATAGAAAGTGTTCTTGATGAGGAGGCTGACCTTCAAGACTTCTCATCATTTATTCCATTGTTGCCTAGACCTCCTCGAGAATTGCAGGCAATTAGAGATGCCTTACAAATTAAAGACACTACTCAAAATACCTTGCCTTGGCCTGAAATAGATTCTATCCCTATCAATGAATATAATACAGAAGGGTTATTAAGTATGGCTTTTCCAACGTTGTTCCTAACTAGCATGGTAATGCTGCTACAATCAAGAATAGTACAAATTCACTTACATGAATATTCCTTGCACTTGATGAGATATTGTGATAATAGATTTTGGGGGCATGTCAGATTTAGATATTACATTTATAATTTAATCATGAGACATCGAAGCCAGCAATCAACATCTATTTTTATGAAAACAAACTTGGAGGAAAGAATCCCAACATTAGTTCTAGCTCTGAGGCAATTGCTTCGGAAAGCACCAGATATGCAATTAGCAAACTAGCTTGTTCACTTTGGTGCATCCTTACAAGGAACTCTCTCATATTGGGCCAAAAGCCAACAAGAGCTTGCAGGAATGATCCACTAGCTTGGTACACCGACCATTTTTTTCACTTTGAGCTCTGCATATACAAAATGGCCTTATTTGCATAAGGTGATTGAACCTAGAATGCAATTTGATTCACCATACTCTTGAGAACACTTCACAGAGAACATTGTGGAAAACCCACACATAACAACCTTGTACATGCACCTGCGATTCACTATTTTTTGTGAAGAAGTTATTGAGAGACTTTTCCACACAAAGGACTATTGGTATAGGTATGAGTGGCAAGATCACAGGTCAGCACATGTGCATGGTTTCTTGTGGCTCCCAGATGCCCCAAATATGGACATGCTCGATTGGTCCAATCCTAATGAGCTTGAACAGGAAAACAAATTCTTCGATCGCTATGTTTCAGCATGGAACCCTGATGCCCAGAGCAGGTAATATCAAGGATGCATCCATCAACCTTGGATGACCCATGCTTGCTTAATACTACACAAATTTATTCAATGGATCCAATGGTGGAATATGAACAGTTGTTAAACACAGTTCAAAGGCATACCAAGTGCACTCAATACACTTGCTTGAGGAAAATGGGCCAACAATTGCAGTGTCGCTACAAAGCTCCATGGAATACATAGCCATATTTGACATTGACAATTGACAGTGAATTAAAAAAATAGAACAAACTAGCAAGAAATGATGACTGTGTTAATATCCACAGCCCTGAGATGCTTGCAATTTGGCAAGCAAATTTTGATTGCCAGCCAGTATTGTCTAGACAAATTGTTCTAAACTATATTTCCAAATATGCATCAAAGTCTGAGAGAAAATCTAAAAGCTACATTGATATCTTGGAAAGGCTTGCAAATACAAATTCATTTGGGGATAAAGCATTGCTTGCATACCAAAATTTCATGATAAATTTGGTTGTTGATCGTGACATTGGTGCACAAGAAACATGCCATATGCTGCAAAATTTTCCCCTTGTCATCTCAAGTTGGCATTTCTTGTCTTTGAATGTTAGCAGGAAGAGGTTCCATTGGTTGAAAATGATTGAAAATGGTGATGACCTTTCTAGTTCTTATATTCATTCCTACATGCACAGACCACCTGAAATGGAGGCAATATCCCTTATTCATTTCACACAACTCTATGCATATCACAAAAACCACAAAGGCCTAGCCTAGCATGCTCACTCACAGCCTACTATCATCATTTTTTACCCGCTTTTCAAGACCATCCCCCCAAAACAAAGTGATGCATATGAAACATTTTGTTGGTCAGAATTATTGCTTTACAAAACTTTTCAGAATGTGGAGGCTAACATAGGGCTAATAAGAGAAAGCATTATAGAAAATTGGAGGCTACTCCATGCTACTAGCTATGTTGCTTGGCATGTAAATAGACTTACTGACCAACATACAATTAACAAATGTAGTGATAGTGATATTGATAATGGATAGTCTCCACCACATACAAAACAATATGAATGGGAGTTGCTCTCTCAACTTGGTGCGACAAACAATGTTTGCTTTAACCAGCTATAGCTCTTGGGTCGGCGGGACTTTGACCTATACTATAGGTGGGATAGCCACAATGTTCTAGAGAATCTTCATAGTATTGTTGAACAATTTGTTGCAACAAGTTACATACACCTGAAGACACGCTTCCCTCCTTTGCAACGCCATCCCTTTCTCATGAACTATCTCCTAGACAAGAGTTTGCTTTGAGAATCATTCAACAACATCACCTTGGCCCACCCTCATCACCTCTGCTTTGTATGCTCATTCAAGGAACTGTTGGCACAAGTAATTCATTCTTAATTGATAGGATATGGAGAGCACTAAACTGTTCATTTAGTCAAAAAATGAACCCTATGCTTTTTTTGGCACCAACGAGTGTTGTTGCTTACAATATTCATGCCTCCACAATGCATACTTCTCTTTGCATACCAATAAAAGATATGAATCCATTGAAAGGACAAGCATTGACCATATTTCAAGAAGAATTCAAAAATATTAAGTACATACTAATTGATGAAATGAGTTTCTTGGATCCCAAGTTGCTGCTAAAAATAGATAGTCGATTGCGGCAAGCATTCCCTTCCAAACATTTGCAGTCATTCGGTGGTGTGTCTATTATACTTGTCAGAGACTTGGCTCAACTACCCCTTGTTATGGATAGACCTATCTATAGTTGTCAGTCTATGGCATTGGCAATTTGGCACACTTTCAATATTGTTGTTATGCTTGACACTATCTTCTACCATTATGGGAAATCTGAATCACAACAATAGTTTCGTATGCTCCTTATGAATATTAGAAACTGCCAAGCAACCCTACTTGATTGGAAACTTCTTATGAATAAAAAAAAATCCATGCTTGCATCTAAGTAAAACCAAGACTTTGATCAAGCTATCCACTTATTCCCAACTAATAGCTTGGTTTCTTTGCACAATAGGAATTGCTACAACAATTAAATGTTCCAATTGTATTTAGTGTTATTGAATGTTCCCAACAAAATACACTTGATTATGTTGATGATAAACAACTTCAAGTTGAACTATTGCTTTCAATTGGCCAACAGGTAATGTTGACAACAAATCTTTGGGTGGTAATTAGCTTGGTTAATGGATCCTTGGGTTTAGTGAAGGCTATTGTATATGCCATTGGTGATAAACTACCCCAATTTCCTAAATATGTTGTTGACTTCTAGAACTGCATTGAACCAGCATGGGATCAAGAGAATCCAACATTCATCCCCATTATCCCAATCACATGAGGCAGCTGAAGATAGTTGTTGTTGACAATGGCCTGGGCTATCACAATCCATAAATCTCAAGGGTTAACACCAGAGAAAGCTACAATAGATATTGGAGCTAAAGAAAGGAAAGGACTAACATTCACAGCTCTCTCTTGTGTTAAATCACTACAAGGCATACACATAGATCCACCTTTCTCTTTTGATAGATATTCTAGGTTGCACTCCAACAAATACAATGCACTTCGAATCAAAGAAGAGGAACATCTTCAACAATTTTTTGCACTGCCACTATCATGAAATCTTTTTTATCTCCACGGTAGCTATGCCACTTTTGATTTTCCTCTTTGTCTCAATTATTTTACAAGATTCTTCATTCCTAGCCCTGTTCAGCTTCCCTAGCATTTCCAAATATTAACTTATACAGACATTAGTACAAAATGTTCCTATTCAACTATTTCTTTCTCTTTCCCCTTCTTCCTAGCAAGAAACATCCATTATCTAAATTTCAACTTGCTCTCAATGCCTTCGTGCACTTGTCTAGATTTTCCCCACCTCCATAGCTATGGCATTTGAATTATTTCTTTCTATCACTTTCATATTCTAACAAATTTAGATTCGAAACATTTCTAGGTGTCACTGTAGAGGTTTATAATTGTTGGTACATTTATGCTCGCAAGTGCCCTCTGTTGTTCAAGTTGAAACTATGTTGTATTTCTATACAAGGTAAGGTTGTATCTCATTCTTTCCATCTATTTTTTTCTAATTACATTCAAAGTTCTTTGTGAAAAATGTTGCAAGTCTATATATTCTTCTAACAAGATAATAGTGAACTTAGGTTAATAACATTGGTAGGTTGTAGAAGACAATTATATTGAATTGTCCACATATTGTGTGCTACACTTTGCAAAAGGTATACCTGCATCCTATTTATAACATGTATTTTATTCAACATATAGTAGATATTATTCTTTACAAATATATTGTATTTCTATACAAGGTAAGGTTGTATCCCATTCTTTCCATATGTTCTTTTCTAATTACATTCAAAGTTTTTTGTAACAAATGTTGCAAGTCTATATATTCTTCTAACAAGATAATAGTGATCTTAGGTTAATAACATTGGCAGGATGCAGAAGAAAATTATATTCAATTGTCCACATATTGTGTGCTACACTTTGCAAAAGGTATACTTGCATCCTATTTATAACATGTATTTTATTCAACATATATTAGATATTATTCTTTACAAATTATATAGCTCTTTATACTTCCCTATCAAAGTACTTTGTAGTGACATCTAATACATGTTTGTTGTACTAAAATTTTAATCTCCCTTGTTCTAAATGATATTCCTTTGACAACATTTTACATTCCAAATACATGCACTAACGTATAGTTTAAATTCCTGGAGAAAAAACTACTCCGCTTAGAGGTAAATGGTCATAATCGATGACACTTGATGCCATAATGTGGAAGGGTGAAAACAAGGCCTACCTTACTCTCTCAATCTTCCATTTCATTTCCTACACAAGGTATGCCTACATTTTATTTGCTTCTACTCTTCTACTCCACCTTCATTACATACAATTTGTTATGCATTCTGTAAGTCTTCACATTTTCTAATTGATTTGTTCTCTACCATTCGTATGTGTTTAGTGTGCTAAATTTTCAATTATTCTTTCATGTTTACAACCATACTCTATCCAAACAATCATCATATGTGTAGCTTTTTATGCCTTCGAAGCTTGCATTAAGTAAGCAGCAGCCTAGACATTGCTTTCATCATTTATCCGAATGGTGAGCAATTTATTTTTCCTTTCTTGGGGGTTTGGTGAGAGCGCATGACGCTCCATGACCCAATATGGTAGGGTGGGCATCGGGTGCTGCTTTCTTATATTGACCGTCCATTCTGCAATATACGCCAGGTATGTCTAAGTTTTGTTTGCTTCATTCCTTGCATTACAACTTCATAGAAAATTGTATGCTATAAAATAATCAACTTTCATATCTCTTGCTTTACATGTTCTCTATCAATTAGAGATGACCACTACACTAATATTTTCACTTTTCTCTTATCCTTCTAGATGATACTCAAGCCATAATGTGGATTCCAATGATTTAATCTATACTCATTACTAGCCAAATGTTTCCTTCTATCATTGATCAAAGTGGCAGGGTGCACACTAGTCATCATTTCCTTCCATGGCTACAGGAATGTACTGCATCCCTAGGTATGCTTAAATTTTACTTATTTCAAAGCTTGCATCACATGTGTGTTGTATATCTTCTGGTGTACATTATAGAGGTCTAAAAATCTGCTCATTTACATATTTTGTCTTTAATATAGATGTTCACCATAGTGCATTCATTTTTTTTTTGTGTTTTACTTTATATATTTTATGTACACATCTATTTATTTCTGACATAAGATTCAATTGGAATTCATATGTTACAGCCTTTGGTTGCAAATGGAGTAAAATAGTTAATGTTAATCCACTTTGTCTTTCAATCCATTGGAGATTGCTTTCGTTGGGTTGCTCTTCAAAATGGTGTGTCCTTTCACTTTTCAATGCCATACTCTTCACATAAGATCATAAAATTTACTGGTTATTGTTCTCTATCTTAGCCTGGATTCATTTATTTTATGTAGGGTTCTCTTGTGCATGCTATGTTATTTGAATTTAGAGCTTGCATTAAGTAAGCATCACCCTAGACATTGCTTCCACCATTGATGCCAATGGTCAGTATTTTATTTTTCCTTGCTTCAGGGCTAGCTAAGAGCGCATGACCCTTTATGACCCAATATGGTAGGGTGGACATCGGGTGCTGCTTTCTTATGTTGACAGTCCATTCAGCAACATACACCAGGTAACTTTTATGTTATAAAATAATCAACTTTCACATCTGTTGGTTTACATTTTGTGTATCAATTGCAAATGGCCACTGCACTATTATATACACTTTCCCTTGTTTTTGCATATGATACTGGAGCCGTAATGTGGATTCCAATGATTTCATTTTTACTCGTTACTAGCCAGAACATTCCTTCTATCATTCATCAAAGGGGTAGAGTGTAGACCACCCCTCATTTTTTTCCCACCTGCTGCAATCTAACACATGCACAAGTATGGTTAAATTTTATTTATATCATATGTTGCATTACATGTCTATTATATATTTTGTAGTATACATAATACAAGTCTTTAAATCTACTAATTTACATATTCTATCTCAAATTCATACTTTTACTAGACTAATATTTACATTTTTTTGTTATTTTCCCAGCCCATACTCCAGCTATGATGGTGATGTTGACTAACTAATTACAAAATTAGTTGCAATAGTCAAATGGAAATTATATCCCACTATACTCAATGTTGATTGTGATAATCAAAGTTCATACTACCCTTGATCATAGTCATCAAGACTGTATATGCATGCTCAGCAATTTCATGATGGTCCTTGACTCTCCGTCGCCCGATATGGAAGGCTAGAAATGACAACTTATCTTGTTGTGTTTTATTTTATATATTTAATGTAAATATTTGAATATTTCTGGCGTAAGATACAAATAGAATTCATATGTTTCAGCCTATGCTTGCTATGGAATAAAATAGTTAATGTTGTTTTATTTTCTCTTAGGCTACATTCGACATTGCTTTGGCTTGAAAGCCATACTGTTGACAAAAGATCAGAAAATTTACTGGTTATTGTTCTCTATTTTAGCCTACATTCATTTATATTGTTGTATTCTACGGAAAGGTGTAAGAATTGGGTTTGTTATTGTCAATTTTTGTAGAGTTTGTATTGAATGTTTGTGTTTTCTGGCTATGTTTGCAACGGAATGAAATTATAGAGGATATGGTGTTTTTATCGATTGTTATTGTATAGGTACACGTATATTTTGGCTTTATGCATGTGGGTGGCTATAAAGAGTAATGTTGTTTGATTTATGGGTTTCGTTTTTTGGTTATTCTTGGAAAAGAATAAAATGATTAATGTTGTTGATTCTATCTTTGGTTACATTAGGTATTATTGATTATTGTTTTTTGTCTTAGGCTATATCGGGTATATTTTAATATCAATATATATATGTAACATTAAAAATGTTAAGGCTATGGAGTTTGGGTTGATACTTATTGTATAGCTCAGGCTATGTTGTGGTTTCCTGAATGTGGGTGGCTATTCAAAGTAATGTTGTTTGATTTATGGCTTTCATATTTTGGTTATGGTTGGAACAAAATAATCGTTAGGGTGTATCTTAGCCTCTATTGTGTGCTTCCGCATCCGACTGCCTCCTCAACCCAGTCTTGTTTGATTTATGGCTTGAATTTTTTGAATTATGGCTTCCATCATTTGGTTATGGTTGCAACATAATAAAATACTTTATGTTATTTATTCCATGTTCCATTATCCATCCTACATTGTTCCTCTTCTATGCAACTCTGAACGCCAACTCTCAAGCCTGCCACTCTCATTGCCCGCAGCTCCCATCCCTCCATTGTACATCACTGCCTATCACTCATCATTGTGTGTTTCTACACTTAAACTACTTTAGTTAGATATATTTGAAAATGAATTCATAATTAAATTTAGTTAGGAATGAATTCATAATTAGTTTATCCCTTTGAAAGAAAAATGAAAAAAATCTATTATATTTTAAATTTTATTATTAGTTTTAATCAATTTTGAGAATTATCAAAAAAAAATTGTGACATTTTTTTTGTGGTAATGGAAAGGGTTGTTACACTATCCCTACCAGCTATTTGATGAAAACACACCAAAATGATAATCTTCAACATGAATGCAATTTCTTAGTGAAATTGTGCCTGTAGACTCTTAGAGCCACTATCTTAGGGTCTTTATCTCCTTGGTTTTCTATCCTTGGAGATTATTCCCATAATAGTTTACTAGCCACCATAGGAGAGCCAAAACTTGTGAAAGAAACAAGAATAGAATGAACCAAACTTGCAAAATAAAGTAATTAAAAATATCAAAACCTCTTTAGCATACAACTTGGGTGCACAGATCCAATGCCTAGGAAGAAGATTCTTGCATGGTATGAAAGTAACTCCTGATGCCAAGTGTTGATTCATCATTCCAACACACCTAATTGATTTGCTAAAATAAATTCCATTATCTTGTACCACTTTCTGTCCAAATAATAAACATTTTCCTTTTCCCAAAATCCATTCCCTCCTTGGTCCAAAATAATAATTCATAAATATTAGATATATTTCCACAAAAATCACTTTATTTAATTCATCTTGAGAAATAAACTTTCTTAGTTTATCTGTGTTCAAACTTACTATATTAGGAAACTTGTGCCTTCTATAAATAGTAAGTTCTAAATTTAGAAAGGGGACATGACAAGTACTACCTCCCAAAAATTGATTTTCCTCAAGAAAAGACGATTTGGATGGTTGATAACTTTTGGCCCTTCCCATGTTGCATCTTCAATTGGAAAACCATTCCTATTGACCAAATGCTTGGTCATGCTTCTGATTCCTAACTTTTTCTCTCTTGTTTCCAAAACTATTTTAGGTGTCAAAATTAGTTTTCCTTCATCATCTAAATGTGGAATCAAAGGAGAATTCACAACTTGTTGTCCAACTACTATTCAAACATGAAAACATGTGAAAAAATCTATTTTGTAACCCTGATAACTCTAGCCTGTTAGGCCATTTCCTAACCTTCCCTCGGTGACTTTGTAAGGTTCATAAAATTTTGGCTTGAGATTTTTCATCCACTTTTCTTCAGGAAAATTTTCTTATATGGCTACAACCTCACGAAAACCAAGCCACCAACCTCAAAAACTCTCTCTATTCTCTTCTTGTTTGCATACAACTTTTTTTAATTTTGAGCATGGTGTATATTCTCTTTAAGGGACCTCAAAATATCTTGAATTTGTTGGAAAAAGTCACTTGCTACATGGACTTTACTATCTAAAAACAATAAATCAGAAAAAAAAAAAGAATTACAACCATATAGAGAATGGAAAATAGACATTCCAATGGACATGTGGTGAGAGGTGTTATAAATAATACGGTCACCTCAATAATGATGATAGAACGGGGTAAGTACATCCCTATCATTAGATTGCATGGGGCCAAGCTAATTAGCTTGTCTTGTAAGCTTGCTCGGCATGCTTTGTGGGCTCACAGGTTTGGCGGGACCATTTTGAACCAAGATTTTGTCTTTGTCTACATTACTGTGCTTGCTAAAATGGGAGGAGATAAGAAAAGAGTTGAGTCGGACAACTTCAAGTTGCACACAAGAAACACTAAAGCATGGAACAAAGTTAAAAGTGGGGGTTTACTCCCTTTTCTGGAAAAACTCCATGGGTCAAATTAGGAAGCTACAAAGCTTTTTGAGAAGAATTGGGACAATGGGGAAATAACCCTTTTTGGCAAGAAAGTTAAGCTTGATGAAAATCTCATTGCGAAAGTGACCGGTATGTCCACTGAAGGACACAAATTTTATCTGGACAGAAATTTCTCTGATGAAGCGGTGGTCAGATTTCTGAAGAAAGACAAGGAAAAATTGAAACTTGAGAAAGTTTCCAATAGTTACTTCAAGGCTGACACCATTAAAGCTCTCTAGAGAAAATTTATTCGCGTCATTATGGAGTATATCACCCTTGATGGTAAGTTCACTAGGGTCTATGGCTATCAGTTTTCCTTGCTCAATCATTTTCGCTATAAGGTCAGGGTTTCTCTCCCCTACTATTTATTTTGTTCCTTAAGAAAGAGTCTGGAAGATGATAAGAAAAATCTTAAAAGATATCCTATATTACATACTAGTCTGATAAGGTTAATTTTTGAACATTTCAAAAATATGTTGGCCCCTGCTAACCTGGATGCCTCTTCGGCGTCTAAGGAGGATGACACTGAACCTAGTTGTTCGGGGAACAACCCTAATATGAGTCTGACAAGGATGGTCTTGGATTTGCCCTCTGTCCAGACTGGCAAGAAAACCCAAATCCATAACCCCAAGTCTATTAAATTTTGCCCTGCTTTTGAGCCTGGAAGCTCTACTCCCATAGCCAAAGGTGCTAGAAAGAACTTCCTTGTCGAAAACCTTGTTTCATATTCTAAAGACTCTCCTAATTCTGAGGACTCTGGCGCAAATAATAATTCTTCCTCTGTTGTCCCATTGACGGACAAAGATGTTAGAACTGGGTCCCCTGGAGCCTCTGACCCTGCTAAAAGTTGCCTCAATCCTGATAGGGAACCTTCTATTGACTTCCTGGGCATAGCTAGGAGTAAGGCTAAGGACCATTTCAGAATGTCAAAATAGGTCTTTCATGAAATTAATGACCTGAAAATAAAAAAATTGGGCCCTTCAAAGCAAATTGGAAGAAGTGGGAGCTAAAGTTTTTGAGTTATGCAAGAACGATGAAGAGCATAATGAGAACACAGCTAGTAAAGAGATCCAGGACAATGTGGGTAAGGACATAAGGATAGAAATTGATTTGGAAAAAATAAAAAAATGTTATGAAGATAATTACTTAATAGAATAATAGAATGGCAAGACATAATGCTATCATTATCAACGCTATCACTGAAAAACTAGACAAAGCTCAACAGGGGTCCTTGGTAGTTGATTTGGAAGAGGTGAAAGATAAAAACCTGGAAGAGGACATTGGGATTTCGAAAAGAACCAAGGCTAGCCTGAAAAGGAAGGCACCCCCACGCCACAAATGATTCAAACTTTCAAGAAGGGTGTCTAGGATATGCAGAATCTGGAGGCCGAGACTGAGATTGTTCTGAAGACTCTAGATTAGTTGCTGCTGGTTTTTTCATTTCCATGCTTCAAGCCGATTTCCTTGTTTTGTCCTTCTTGGATTTTTGGCTGGTTGCTGGTTATTCTAGTTTTTTCTCTTATAGCATCCTATTTGATTCATTGGATTTTTTTTCCTTTCCTATCTTTTGTTGTAACCCCAGGTTTTGGGTCCCTGTAAATCCATTTTTTCCCATTATCAAAAATATTCTCCCTCCTATATGCAATCATTTCACCCAAAACCTTGTTGAATTGAAACATAATTCCTCATATATCGATCTATCCATTTATTGAAAATTTATGTTTTCCCATCCATTTGGGGATGATAGCTTGTGCTGCATATGAGCTCTATGCCTATCAAATGAAACAATTCCTTCCAAAAATAGCTAAGAAAAATGTTGTCTCTATGACTAACAATGTTCCTTGACAAGCCATGTAATTAGAAAATATCTCTAAAGAATAATATTGCTACTTGGGGTGCTTTAAATTCAAATATGATAGGAAATAAATATGTGTATTTTTTCAATCTATCACTCACCACAAATATGAAATATTTACCTTGTACTAAGGCAAACCTGTGATGAATTCTATAAAGATTCTTTCTCATTTGTGCTCAAGAATTAGAAGTGGTTGAAGTAATCCAACTAGAAAAATATTCTCTCCCTAGTTTTTCTAACAAACGATACATTCTATGATGTGTGTGAGTACATCTTCTTTCATTCCCTTCTAATAAAACATCTCTCAAACCTTCCTATATGTCTTATAATACCCTTGATGGCTAGCCAAAGGAGTGTAATGAAAAACTTTCAACAAATTCTCGTTAATTTTTTACCCGAGTACCAAGTATATCCTATTTTTTTAGTAGATTAATCCATCAACAATAGTATACTTTTCATTGACCACTTTCCCATCGAAGATGTTAGAGGTAAATGAATCCTTAGTATATTCTAAAATTATGATTACTTTTCAATCAACAGTGATAGTGGAAATATAACACAAAGAAGTATTCCTAGAAAGAGAATCAACAACCATATTTGTCTTCCCTTTAATATACTCGATCTCAAAATCATCAGCTTGAAATTCACTCACACATTTTTTTGGAAATCATTCAAATCCTTTTTATTCAAAAATAATTTTAGACTATTATGAACAATCTTAACCATAAACTTCCCACAATTATGATACTTCCTAAACCTGTCTAATGCATGCATAATTGGCAACATTTCTTTGTCATAAAGAGAGTTCCCT
This sequence comes from Sequoia sempervirens, assembly GCA_007258455.2. Taxonomy (NCBI): domain Eukaryota; kingdom Viridiplantae; phylum Streptophyta; class Pinopsida; order Cupressales; family Cupressaceae; genus Sequoia; species Sequoia sempervirens. The sequence continues at coordinate 1,233 of VDFB02016734.1, read as the reverse complement.
CTATTCAATTGGTTCAATTTCCTACTCTCTAATGCTATGGGATGTCCCTTTGAGTTAGGAAACCCCTAGGGCCTTCCCCCAATGTACCATATTCAACAACAAATGGAAGAGAAAAATAAGGAATTGCAAGCACTAAACAAGACCTCATTACCTTTTTGAGCTTTTCAAATGTACCTTGAGCTTCTTGAATCCAAACAAAAGATCCTTTCTTAGTTAAATCAGTCAAGGGAGAAGCAAGCTAAGATAAATGTTTGATAAATCTTCTGTAATAATTACATAACCCAAATAACCCTCTCAATTGAGTAATATTGGTGGGTAGAGGCCAATCTATGATGGCTTGAATCTTATGTGAGTCAACCTACACTCCCTATGAGCTTATGATATGTCCCAAATATAAAATTTCAATCAACACAAATTCATATTTAGATAATTTAGCATAAAAGGATTGATGCTCCAAAATTATCAGAATTGTATCCAAATGTTCTAAATGCTCATTCCAAGTTTTTTTGTAATTAAATATATCATTGAAGAACACTAAAAAAGAATTCTTTAGTTTCCTACGAAAAACTTTATTCATTCAAGATTAGAAATTTTTTGGTGCATTTGTGAGACCAAGTGACATAGAAATAAATTTAAAATGGCCATAGTGATAGTGAAAATTAGTCTTCTCAACATCCTCCTTCTTTATATGGACTTGGTGGTAACCATACCTTAGGTTAATTTTTAAGAAATAAACTGCCCCATACAACTCATCAATAAGTTCATCTATCCTAGTGATGGGATATCTATTCTTAATGGTTTTCTTATTAAGAGATCTATAATCTATACACATTATCATTGTTCCATCCCTTATTTTCACCAAATCTATAGAAGAAGCAAATGGACTAGAGCTAGGCCTTATGAACCCTAAATCAAGAAGCACTTGGATGATTTTCTCTACCTCTTCCTTATAATTCCTTGGGAGATGGTAGCGAGTAGTAATTACTAGTTTGGCACCCTATTCCAACTTAGTGACATGTTCAAACCCTCTATTTGGTGGTAACCCCAGTGCTAAATAATTGAAAATAAGACTATTCTTATCAAGAATTGACTGAATTTAAAAATTATTTTTACCTTGCTTCTTGGAAGAGCTTGAAGTGTGGATCAAGATTGCTTCTTCCCAAGCTAATTTTCCCTTTCTGAAATTCCTCTCCATCCACTTGGCTGAAACCACTCTAGATACTCCATTCAATA
>VDFB02016733.1:0-20630 GCA_007258455.2 Sequoia sempervirens | reverse complement strand
TTCCATCTCTCAAAAGGTGGAGCACTATTTTTGAGGTTTCATTTTGGTGAACCTAGCCTTTAGGACACCTTATTTTTTATTTGGAGTGTATCATAGTCCTAGATCTAGCTTACATTAACTTTGCATTAGGTCTTGCATTAGTTAATTTGCATTTAAGTCTTCTAAATCTTGCATAAGTGAAAGTGCATATAGGTTACATTTTTGCATTTTCAATCATTGAATTTCATTTGAAATCTATAATTGCACTTAGTGTAGACATCATACAAACCAAAAACCCTAACATTCATTCAGAATTTTCTGAAATTAGCATCAAAACCCTCATTTGGGACTCATTCAACCCTCTGGGAGATTTAGTCCCAGTATAGGTGGTTTTACCTAATTTTTGGGTATCCTATGTGGACTGTTTTCAACATTTGAACCCTTGAAAAACCCTAACTAGGACTCATATTCCCCTCTAGGAAATTTAGTCCCATGTTAGATTTGAAACTGCATTTTACAACATTAAAAACGTTGTTTCTATGTTTCAATTTGTTGTTATATTTCTATTTTGGTTTACTGAGTTTTTGTTTCATTCATTTCATTAGACCTAGCTTCATTCAGTTCATTTCATGTATTGCATAATTTCAATATTGCATTTACACCTTTCATTCTAGGTTATTGTATTGCATTGGATCATTGATATGTGCTTTGGTAAGCTTTGGATGTCCTTGAAATCATTAGTGGATGTGTCAAGCTATGCTTTTAGAAATGATACTAATGAAATTGAACTCACTCATGCTTGAATTAAATCCTAATGCCTATCCTCCTCGTGATATTGACATCATTAGAGAATATGATGAAAACATGAACAACTTCATAAATAACTACCTTAACAACCTTGAGACTAATGCATCCTTTTATCCTTCTATGAAACAACCAATAAAACTTGCGATGTTTGGTCTTTTGCATCCTGAAATTGAGACACAAGCTAAATCTAAGCTCCCTACAATAGGTGATCCTAGCACCTCTAACCAAGAAAACACTCAAAAATATTATGTTAACAAAGTGACCAACACTCCCATCAACCTAGAAGAGACATATGGAAAAGGATTCACAATTTTTAGCAAACAAGGATGTGATACAAGTGAGCATTAAATTCATCAACTCTTAGAACAAATACCAACTGAAGATACCATAGGGTTAGGATATCAATATCCTCCTACCAACATAAGTATCCTCCTTCCTAAAGAACAACCAATGCCTCGTAATGATGATAAGGATGATAGGATCATCTTAGGTTCTCCTTGTCAATATCTAACTCAAGAAATTGGTGAATCTAGCAAGCAGAAAAGGCCTTACAAACTAAAAAAAATACAATTCCCTTGTATGCCATCTACAACTGAAATAACTTTGCATATACTTCTAATCCAAGTAATTATTACATTACCACCCATGTGAGAAAACTGATTTCTAAATCCTAAGAACACAAACACATCGCATTGTCAGTAACATAGAATTTTTGGACATAGTACTGATGAGTGTCATGCTTTAAAACAAATATTTAAAAGGTTTGATATCATAGAAATAATTCCTTAGAGCATGTCTTTTTGCTCCTTTCCATGTAATAGTTGTAGGATCGTCAAATTATCACTATTGCATTCTTTACAATCATTGCAAATCATTTCAAAATGCAAGGAGCTCTTTCTCATCACCCACCTCAGCTCATTCTTGTCTTGCACTCAATGGGAGAAAGAATTAGATAGCATTGTCCTAGTATTTCACTCTTTGTTGTCCCTTTGGATATTTGTCTGCCTTCCATATACAATGAACAAGATTTGGATGTGGATGACCTGCTATAGGTTGACTCGCATGTGCCTTACTAGTCTTTTGGCTTTGTTTTTTTCTTTATGTTCTTGCATGTATGTAATGTGATATCCTCCCCTATAATCGCTTAGTTTGATGTATCTCTCTGTGACATTCCTCATTTGTAAATTCTACTTTCCTCTTATATCATAATTTTTATATTTTCATTTGTTCTGTGTTTTCTTTTGGAGATGATGGCAGGTTGATACATTTAGGTCTCTCCATGTTGACCTGTGCAATCTTTTTCCTTTGTATTTCTTTGTCTTGTGCCTATTTTGGGGATGACAAGGTTTCAAGACATTTAGGGCCACTTCCTATGCTGGACCTAACATCTTTTTCCTTTTATCTTTCACTTTGTGTTTTCCTTTGGGGATGACACAATGTGTTGGTATTATTTGGTCTTTTTCCATGCTGACCCAAAAAGATCTTTTATTTGTTTTTCACTCTCTTTGTGTCATTCTTTCTGTTCCATGAGATTTGGGAACGGGATGATAGTTCCAAGCTCTCTAAAAATATTGTAGCAAAGCATCGTGACTGACTCTCAAATCCATGGATCCCTTTAGTGGATTTTGGGATTTCATTGTGAAACCCTTTTGTATGTAGCCTTTACTAAACATGCAATCTGTCATAGGGCTTCCTTTCCAACAAGCTTCCTGTCCCTCTCATTGTTAGCATTTATCATTTTCTACTCTTTGTGCTAATTTCATAGCTTGTTTAGCAATCTCTATTTTAAAGTGGGGGCATACATTAGCATTATTCTTTTTCAACTCATGTTTCATTGTGTAGTCTTCTTACTTCATGTGATGTATGCTTCTCTTTGTGGTGACATTGGGTGTGATGTCCTTCAAGAGTGTGATATCTCTTAGGAATATTATATTCTTGTCAAGGCTTGATGCGACACACTGCATCCCCTAAGTTGTGAATCTTCTATTCTTAGATTGGTCCTCTCTTGGAGACATTAGGTACAATTTTCCCTACGTTAATACCTTACATGAACTAATAAAAACTCATCTGAACATTCCTTACAATATCTATTATATGGCCACCTTACATAACACACTTTGCTTGCTTGTGGAGCCATCTTGTTTGTTCATGAGTGTTAGCATACGAAGTTTTGCTTGCCTCATGGATTCTTGTTGTTCATGTTGTGTGGTGCCTTATCAAAATTATTAGGAGGTATAGATTTGGTATAGTTGTATGTATGGGAGCCAAACTTAGGTGTGACTTTCCCATAGCCACTTGCTTGTCTGTATGAGTGCATATCAACCGCGTGTGTATGTGTCTCGTTGGGGGCTCACCTAGTGGACAACCTAAGGTTCCACTAGTCCATGTGAGCATGCGTTGGTTTGCATAGTGGAAATTGTGTTCCACTTGTAAACATCTTGGGAAAACAACTTAGATCTAATCCACAACATGTGGGACAAATTGTCGAAGCTTGATCCATCCCCCCCTTTTTTTTTTTCTTTATTCTTTATGCCTTTCACAATGTATGCTTGTCTTATTGTTGCTTCTTATATCATTTACATGTGTGTTATCTTGTTCCTATGTTGGTATGCCATAGGATCTTGATCCCAGGGCCTTGATCATCCCTCTTGATTGTTGTTGTCCCATCTCACTAGCATTGGTACACTTGGACCCCTCTTGATGCGGTTTTGTCTACTTTAGTGTGAGTTTGAAGCAAGTTTGTCCCTCCACTAAAGTGGGGGCTAACTTTAGTGTAGAAAAATGTATCCCTCTACATTTTCACACTTGATTGGGCCCTCGTTAAAACTAGGCTTCTTTATGCCTTATTTAATGCATCTTTCTGAGGATGATCCCCCCACATATCTAAACCAATCATAATTTATTGATTTTGGATTATATGGCCCATATTTAGTGATTTGGGAATCATACGCCACCATGGGCATATGGGTCCCACTTAGGTTTTAGGGCTTGGTCGCAAATTTGGCATAAAACTTAACAATTCTTGAAATTTTTGTCCCAAGCTTACCCTAATAGGACTCATACACCCCAACTAGAATATGAGTCCCACTTAGCTTGGACCTATTTTGAATTTAAATTCTTGGTAGGATTTTTTCTCCTAGATATGATGCCAGTTTGTAGTGTTGTAATTTAAGGAAATTTGGCATAAACAAGTATAAATACAAGGTTATTTCACATATTTTCTCCTAGAAAGTTTACAAGTCATCTAGCAAGTTGATGAGAGCATTCTTATTGAAAATTTATGATCAAGAATATTCAAGAGTTGATTATAAAGTTTCTTGGACCTATATTCAAGATTCAAGCATCATGTCAAAGTCATCATGCATCATGTTGTTTTTGAGCTAACATTTGTGATGTAGGTTCTTATGATTCAAGCAAGCATTCAACTCAAGATATACAACATACAATCAAGAGTCAAGATCCACATTCATGCTAGCCATTACATACAAGATTTGAGCCTTTTTTCCAAAGGTTTGGTGAGTTGAAACATAGCATATTTGTTCATTCATTATTCCTCCATTCTATTTCTATTTATTTCAAGGTTTGATTACCAAAACGGGGTTTGACCAAGGAAAACCCCTATCCACTAACAAAACAAAAAAATTCCCTCTCTTTGATGTGTGATTTATAGATTTAGGTTGAAGATCCATTGAAGGGAAATATTGGAGAAAAGTTGTCAAAGTTGCAAATTTTTCATCTACATTGCAAGATCATGGAAAGTCACCTACAAGTCAGAATTTAGTGTTTTAGACTCAGAGATTGGAAATGAGAGAAGCTATAGGAGATCACTAGAGGATATCAGAGATTTAGATCAACTCTGATACTAGCACTAAATCACCACTTGTGGTGTATGAGTCCCATTATAATAGATTTCAAGCATTTTTTGTAGATCATGGTTTACTAGTTGCAGATTTTGAATTCAACCCGAAACCCTAAACTAGGACTAAATCGCCCCTACTGGCGTATGAGTCCTATTATTCTTTAAAAGTAATATTTTTAGGAGTGTAGACCTTATTTCAAGCATCTTCAATTTTCCAGGTGCCCCTATGTCTTTTATTAATTCAATATTCTAATTTTAAGTTTCATATCTTAGGTTGCATAGTTAGGTTTGCATATCATTTGCATCTCTTTCTTTCCAAGCCTTTGCTTGGTGGTGAACCCCCTTTTGTCTTTAATCACACCCAAGGAAACCATCTTAACCACCCTAAAACTTCCCCCAATCAAGCCAATTGGTTGAGGGATCTTGGTTTCCTTTAATAAAACATAAGTGAAATAGGTGGAGGAACCCTAATTCCCCTTTAGTTCCATCTCTCAAAAGGTCGAGCACTATTTCTGAGGTTTTAAGTATTTAATCCATTGTTAACATTTAGCATTCTACCTAGCATGATTTCTAAAGTATTGGATGTTGATTGTACAGATGAAAGGTCATGTCCAACAATATCTAAGACACATTGTTGTGGCAATAAAGAATGGAAAAGCTAAGATTTAGATGAATTGATTGGTATAATATTCTATAGAGGATACTATAAATATGACAGACAGTTTTGTTGTTGCAAGTTCCTACCATATTTATTTTGTATAATGTGTGCAATTAAATCATCCTCATCTTGGTTGTTAAACAAAGGGATGCGCCCAATGGTCATGATAGTCTATAGAGAATATTGCTCTTCTTCATCTAGGGTAGGCCAAATGGTGTACTCTAAATCTGTATGAGTTTGGGTTGGTGGATAAAGGGCCAATTTCTTGGTCATAGTTACATTTGAGATAATCATGTTTCCAAACCTACAACCTATAAATGCATTAGTTGTTGTTGACCATGGTCTTCCTAGAGTAAGGGGATAACTTGCAAGGTTGACCTTTGAGAGCAGTATTATAGAATCTGAAAGGTACTCCCATGAATCCAAAGCTATGATGAAGTCCTCAATGATTCCTTCAAGTTTCGCTATTGACCTATTTGCCAACTGTAAAATAGTGGGTGTAGGTCTAAGGTTTACTAATTGCAATAGCTGTATTGTCTCCTTAGTCATCATATTAATGGTTTCCCCCAAATCAATCAAGGTGTTTTTGATGAGAGTACCATTTATCTTAACATCCAAAACTGGACTCCCAAGGTATGTATATTTAGGGACAGTGATGTTCCCTAACATAAGGTCAGCAAGATTCCCTAAGACATGTACAATTTGAGGGTCTTTTCTCTTTCTACCTGGCCTTTTAAGGCAAAGGTCTCTCACTATTTTTGTGTAAATGTAAATTTCCTTGATGGTTTGAATGAGAGGTATCTTTATACAAACATTCTAAAGCTACCCTAATAGGCCAGTTTCAACTTGGTTATGATTTTTTTGAATAGCTAATCACTCAGGGAATGAAGGATGTGGACTTGAAGTGGTTGGGTTCACCTAATTTGACTCAAGTTCCATAGGTGGATTGTCCAAGGCTTCTGAGCTAAGGGTTCCTCATCTACCAACTTAGTGATTTGAGGGGATGAAGGCCCAACCAATGTTTTCCCTAACCCAAGGTGGACACCACTCACCTCTACCCCATAAGTAGGGTATTTAATAGCCTCATTAGTGTAGGAATGTTGAATAGGCTTGTTATTTGGGTTAGGTGCAGGTCAGGCTAGCAGTTGAGTTGCTCTTAGTGGATGAGATGATGGATTTTTTTGATTCGGCATGATGGCTTGTTGTTGTGGCTATAGGGGCTATTGTGCCTATTGGTAATTTATATTCTATTTTTGACATTGGTAGCCCTTTTTTCATTGAGGTTTCAAAAAAAATTTGTGGCCATTTGGGGTTATAGTTAGATCCTTGAAAATTTTGTTGTTTCCACATGGGTTTTTCTAGATTGGTTGGGGATTTTTCCATTGATTTTGTGTGTTTTCCCAAGGCTGAGGGTTCCAACTAGAGAAGTTTTGATTGCTAAGTGGAAATGGTGTATTGAAATTCAAAGGATCTTGAGGCATACCTTATCTTGGTTGTTTGACCTCCTTTGTGCAATGTAGAATAGTTGTCCATCTTCACCCTCCAATTCTTAAAAGTCTATTTTCCCTAGTCTATCCTCTATAATACTTGCTACTCTTTTGCACTTACAATTAGCTTTGCTCTATCTGTAGTTAGGGAAATATTCAATAAGGATCGCCTCTTCCTCTTCTTTCTTTTTCTTCACATGTAGAGTGTCCAATTGGGTAGCAAAATGGCTTATGATATCTTCTTTCATGTTGGAAAACAAGTTACTCAATTCAACTCTAGAGACTCCATTAGATGTCTTGTTGATGGAAGATGTTCTTTCCCTCCTTGTCCTATTAGTAAAAGTTCTTGAATAGTTTCTACAAACTTTGCAGATTTATTTGTAAGGTAATTGTGATACATCTCATGACCCAAGTAGGTTAAGGGTGTCCATGTAATGATCATTGACTCTTCTTAAGAACACCAACTTTAGGTATTATTTTGAAAGTCTATTTTTCAGATTCTTCTTCAATCAGAACTAGAAAATTTCTACATAGTCCTCCAATGGTTCATCTTCTTTTTGAGATATTATGAAAATGTTATCTCTTTTTCTATCAACTCCTCTACAATAGTCTTGGTATTTCTCCAAGAATTTTTTCTTCATAGTGTCTCAATCTAGAATAACATCTCTCCCAAGACTCATAAACCATCTTAAGGAAGTATCCTTCAAGGTTGTTGGAAATAGTTTGATTATATGTGCATTAGTTGTATAGTCATAATTTCTACATAGGACATCAAACTTGAACAAGAAGGTATTTGGATCCTTAGTAACCAAGCCATAGAAGATAAGAAATGTTGAAGGAGGTATATTCTTGAAGATGATTTCTCTCTCCTGGTTGGTGATTGGGAACTCAAAAGTGACATGTTTTGGTGGGTCATCCTCCACTGCATTAGACATGGTTTGGGAGGTATCCTCTATATTTACAATGGATGTTGGTGAAAGGGAAAGTTATTATTTATGGATACTCTCAATTTGATCACTGTAATCACCAATATCCTCTCTAGCTTCATCTGATGAGAGGAGAAAATTTCCCAAGGTGTCTCGCCACCTCTGCATGCAATAGGTGTGACTTTGAATAGCAACAACTCCTGCACAATATTTGTGAAATGTTTTGGTATTCATGGAATAAAACCTAATTGTTCTAATGTTGGAAATACAATACTAATATATGAAAACTTGAAATAACATTGATGAATCTTTGAAAGTAGCATCATCCTTGACAACAACACCAACAAAATTAGAGGTCCACTAATGTTTAGTAAACCTAGTTTCAAGACACAATTTAGAGGGGGTCCTACTAAACAGTCCACTAAACCCTTGAAAGACCTTCATTTAATCTATCAACCAAGGCTAACATAATATTTTTTATGATTCTGGCACTATATGTGCATTCAAAGACTCTTAAATACCTATATCATTCTAGCATAGGTGTTTACACATGTTGGAAATCATAAATTGAATAACACTGAAAATAAGTAATTTGAAGCTACTGCTACAAGTACTTATAGGTAAATATTGTGACTAGTTCACTATCAAGGAATGAATTCTTTAACTAACCAATACTACTAACTTGAATAATTTGACTTACTCTGGAGGACAATGCATGAAAAAAATTAAGGCAAGAATATAGGACAAGATCTTATTCACATTCACCACATGAAGAGTCTAATTAAGACAAACATAATCATGAAAGTAAATACTGTAACAAAAATAAATGTATGAAAAGAAAAGTGCAGAACAATTACCTTGAGTGGCCCTTGATCAAGTGTTTGTCTCCATAGGATAACTTCAAATCTAGCTCCTCAAACCAATCCAACATAATAGTAACTAGAAATATCTTTATTACATTGTGGACACAAAAATTGTACTCCTTTGCAGAAAAGTAAAATCTGTGGCCTAATTTGGTCCTATTTTAGACACCCTTGTACCAATCACCCTTAAAAAATGCATTTATAGGACCCTAATGTTCATTATTTTTGATCTAGAGGCCCATTTCACTCAAAAATCATATAAATCCCAAAAAATAATGTTTAAATCATTCATATCTCAAAAACCCACCTCTGAAAACCTCATGTGGGACCCATTCACCACCTTGGGTGAATGAGTCCCCTCTGGTGTGACCCATTCACCAAGGGTGGCGAATGAGTCCCTGTTGGGGGAATTTTCAATTTTAAGTGGGAAACTCACCGACTTAATTCAATTTTTTAGCGGATGTCGGCCTTAGGTCTAAATAACGAGCAATTAGGTATTGATGCCTATAAATATGCGTTTTTAGGTCATTTATGACATCTCCTAGTCATTTTTATCAAGCAAAATCAAAATTCAAGTGTTGAATATCTTCCAGAAGAAGATTCATTAGTCTTTCTATAGCAAAGTTGAAGCTTTAGGACAATAAGATAGGGTTTTTGTAGGTCTTCAAGTTCACTTCTTATTCAAGATCTGACATTGCAAAGAGTTGATCATGGATGCCTACGGAGAATAATGGAGAAATCTAGGTTGAGGAGATGCAACTAGCCATCAAATCACACCTAAAGACTTGTTTTCAAAGTGATTTCATCTTCCATTTTCTCTCTATCTTCAAATTTAAGGTTTGCATGTCATTAATGTTAATTCAAAATGTTGTAGGGTTTCTTAGATTGAAGTCTTACATCATGAACAAGCTCCATTTAAACATCTTATTCTAGCACATTAGAATAGGGTTTTGTCTTACTTAAGATTTTCCTAGTCTTAGACACACTTAGGGCTAGGGTTTTATGCAAATTTTATCCATTCAAGGTTTAATTACCAAATTAGGGGTTTGACCAAGGAAAATCCCCCATTAGAAAAAAAAATTATCTTCTATTTTGTAGGTTTTTTTGAAGATTCAGATCCAAAATTCAGTCAGGAAATGTTGTGCAGATGACAAAGTGCAGATTTGAAACTTGAATTTTCAGAAAATGGAAAGAGGACTAATTCGCCATGGATGGAAAATGAGTCCCACTAGAGGTTTTTGTCAGATTAGAGTGTAGATTCCAATACCATTTTGGCAGAAACAAACTTTTGAGAAAAAAACTCTATTCTGGGACTAATTCAATAGGTTAAAGAATATCCGAATAATAAATGTCATCATTTCTAGTTTTCAAGGTCATTTCCAATCTTCAACAAAGCTTACAGTGCACACTCAGATAATCTGAAAACAGAGAAGATATCATAGAATCCTGTATGTTGATACCACAATGAGTCTTTGGGTAAAATCAATTCACAGATTTTATCCAGAAGAGAATCATTATCAGGGTCTCTGATGGACTCCAAGCCATTCCCCTAAATACAAATTTAAATGAGAGATTCAAAGAGGAGAAGCAAGAATGCCAATCTCCATGAATCCTGCTCTTGCAATGCAACAATGAAAACTAATCTAAATGACTGTAAAATGTAATAAACAAAACTAATTTATTGAAATGAAAATTGATCCACATGCAATGCCATAAATGAATTATTTTGCAAATTAATCTACTATGAAGATTAAGCTAAAATGTAATATTAAACTATATGCTCTAAAAATAAGATGTTTATATAATCAAACTAATGTAATCTCAAATGATAAAATTCAAATTTGTAGCATAAGTCCGATGTAAAAATTCGTGATTCTTGAAATGAGAATGAGAGGTCTCATTTTATAGGCAAAAGTAGAATTGAAGGCAAATTCAGAAGCAATGTGGGATAAATAGAAAAATAGAAACAAATCTTGATTGGAATTCTTTTTAGTTTATTTCCCTTTTAACTGATTTGTTTCCCTTTTTTTCATCACAGGATATTCTTGAGAGGATATTTCATTTATTTTATTTAATTTAAGATACATTATCTCTTTAATAAAATAAAATAAGATTATGTAATTTTAGAAATGAATATTAATAAAATAAAATAAAAATTATTTAATTAAAAATAGGTTTAATTAAAGAAGCATCATTTTATTTAAAGCAATATTAACTTCAATTAAATAACATTATTTTATTTATTAAAAGGACTTATTTCTTGATTAAAATAAACAATGAAGCATTCAAACCTTAGGGCACTGAAACATTTGAAATAGCATGAATTGATTGAAATTCTGATTTGAAAACACAATCATTGATTCAGAAAGTTGATAAGGACAAATTAAATAAATGGGCTCAACATCTAGGTGACCATTTTAGGCTGCATACACGCACATCTATCTTATAGTTGTAATCCATGGTATTTTCCTAGGGTTAGCATGATTAATGCATTAACATAAAAACCCAAAGCAATAATGAAGTGCAAAGGAAATAACATGAAAAGATAAAGGAAAGATTTCACCCAATGTCTTCATTCTCCATGGCTAACCTCCATTATACCTTCTCAACTTGCTGCAATATGATTGTGCCCTCAAATTCTATGTGAGCAATTATTTGACAATGCCAAGACCAACAAGTGTTGAAGGATTTGAAAGAAATGCTAACTATGCACTATGCAATTAGTGAGAAAATCTAAACTAAAGTATGCTAAGACAAATGAAGTATGCGAGAAAATGAGATGTGCAAGAAATGAACTCTAAGAAATGAAGTGTCTAAGAAATGAAGTGTATGAAGTGTGTATGAATGAGAGAAGAATTGGCATTTTATAGAAAATGCCATTTTGGATGGATGACCAAGATTGAGAATGAGAAATGCCCTAGAATCAATGGAAAAGATTCAATAAGACAACCCATAATTAGGGTTAGGGAAATATTAGGGTGAATTCAAAATGAGTGGACAAGATTGCATGTGATAGAAGAGGGAGTTAGAAAATCAAATAATTTTAGAAATTAATTGATTTATGGAGGAAAATTTCCATTTTGAATTAAATTTAATTAAATTCAAAAAGGTGGGATTATGTGAGAACAAATAATAATTTAAAATTACTTATTTGGAAAGAGGGAAATTTAAATAAATTACTTTATTTAAATTTGGAGGAAATAAATGAGAAAATTAAATAATTAATTCTTATTATTTAATTGTGGAAGAAGTAGATCAATACTTGAATAAATTATGGAGGATTTTGTTAATTATGAGAAGATATTTAATATTAGAGACATATTTAAATACATAAATAAATAATGTTTATTTATTTAAATAATCAAGAGGGAATAATGGATTAATTAAATATTTAAAGATTTATTTAATTAAAGAAGATATTAGACATTAGTGGCATATTTAAATAAAATAAATGTAATTCATTTATTTAAATAGTCAAGAAGAATAAAAGCCATGAATTAATTAAATAATTAGGAATTATTTAATTAATAGTTGAATTTGGATAGAATGACATAATTAAATATTTTAATTATGTTCTAGAAGAATTATGGATAAAATTGAGTTTGCAGGCCTAGGTCAATTTTAGGTGTCTACAATAGCTTTTTGTTTCGTTCTATTTGCATTTATATTCATCTGTCTAGGTCTTCTGCATACAACACTCTGTTTTCAAACACTTTCAATTTCTTAGTTTTGCATATCAAATCATTCTATTTTATTAGTCCTCTGCACTTAGATCATTTCATCTAGGTACATTACACCCACATCACATCAATATTTGAATGTATACATTGCATTTTGGCCCAATCTTTATTCTTTTAGGTGAAAAACCCTAGAAGGACAACAAAGATTTTGGGTGTCAAAATCCTTGTTTACATTTTTGTGAACCCGTATTTAGAACATATTTACTTCTAATTTCAAGTGCATTCACATCCTAGGGTTAGTTTGCATCAATATTGCATTAGGTTTTGCATTATTTTGCATCCTAGGGTTTTCAAAAATTGCATTAGTGAAAAGATCATATAGCTTTCATTATTGCATTTACGATCATTTAAACTATTGAAATTTTGTATTTGCACTATAGATTAGCATTGTATAGACTAGAAAACATAGAAAAATAAATAAAAAAATTGAAAAATAATCGTCCTTGGACTCATTCGCCATCTTGGGCGAATCAATCCCAATACACATTTTGCATCACTGTTTTCATAATCCAGTTTCCAGTTTTTCACCTTCTGTTTGTTTCAGTTACTTTTCTATTCATGTTCAGTTATTTTTTGTTACATTCAAATCATTAGCATTAGTATCATTTACTTTAATGGCACTTATGGATAACATTATATTTTTACAAAGTTCATTTTTCAGCATTAGTTCCTAGTTCATTTAGATCAAACTCATTAGAAAATGCAAAACAAAAACGTTAACCAATCCAATGAAACAATCAAAACTATGCTTCACTTTAGACAAACTATATCATCCAAACCTCTTATTAGTGATGACTTGGATAGGCTATATGAAGCCCTATAGGGCTTCCTCTCACTAAGTTCATCCACTAAAGTTTGTGATGACAAACCTAAACGAATTAACGATAACTTATCTCCCAAACCTTTTAGTAGTGATGACTTTGATATGTTAGATGAAGCCCTTGAGGACTTCATCACACAAAATCCATCCACTAAGGTTTGTTGTGAGTAACCTAAAACACAAGATTCTAATGTAATTCAACCCCAACTTGTCCTTTACCCACCTTAACATCAACCTCAACCTCCACCTAAACCCAAGTTTACCCTTAACCCACCTCAGCGTGATGTTGTTTCCCATACACATTACACTAGAAATAACTCGCAACCACCACAACCAACCCCAACCTTATTAGCTTTTCCCAATTCTATATTTCCTAGTGCTCCTTGATTAAGAGAGTATGACCTTCTTGACCAACTTAAGAGCACTCTCACCAAAATATACCTTTAGGACCTTCTTCAAAATTCACCAAAATATCATTCTATGCTCCAAATAGCATTGCAACAAATAGTGGTTCCTCTTGGTATGAAAGCAATTGATGTGGAAAATCTTATACAAGGAATGAATGTAGTTAATGCAAACATTACATTTTATCAACATGAGATCCCTCTGTTAGAATTAAGGAAGCAAAATGAGGCCTTTATGATAATTTCTCAATATAATATAATAGACATGAAAAGAACCTTGGTTGATAATGGCTCTTCCCTTAATGTGTGTAGTGTAAAGCTCCTAGATTTATTATGTGGGGATAAATCACAAATCAAGCCTAATTCCTTATGTATTAGAGGATTTGACAATACTAAAAAGCAATCGCTTGGTGTAATCACTTTACCCATCACAGTCAGAGTGGTTACCTTGCAAACTCCTATTAATGTCATGCCCTATGATCTTGCATATAATCTTCTTTTGGGAAGGCCATGGATTCATGAAATTCATGTGGTACCTTTGACCCTTCATTGAATAATGAAATGTCTATAACAACAAAATTTATCAAGTTCCAATAGACTCTGAGCCTAAATTTTTTTTACAACTTGAAAAAGGAACAACGAGTCCTTTGAACGCTTTAATTCAAACATCTCACATAGAACCTCTTGATACCAATAAACAAGAAGAATAATATGTCTCTAAATTATTAGGTTATGATCGGGATACATTATAATTCACACCTTCATTTATGGATGAATACATAATCACATGAAAAGAGGATGAAAAACAAGAACAACCAACGATTATGAAAACTCGGAATTTGGAAAAATCCTCCCCAACATCTACCTCATCTACTTTGGAAGAAAATAAAACATACACAACAAATTTTGATGAGATAGATTATCAATAACCACCCAATCTGAAGGAAATGGAAAGACTTTATGGACGAGTCTATGAGCCTGTGAAACAATTGGGATATAATGGTAAAGGATGTGGAAATAATGAACAAGGAATTTGTGTCCCTATAGAACCTAATACATAAGAGAAGAAGATTGGTTTGGGGTATTCTTTTTCTAAGACAACAAAAGCAACTCAACAACCATCACTCAATATCAACACCATCATATGTATACCAAAAATCAATCTTACACTAAAACATCCATAATTCTTTGATATGGATTCCCCACCGTCTTGGGAATACATTGAAAGTGATGAAGCCTTGAAACAACTATTAGGAGCCTCTGATAAGTCATCTTCTTCCAATCGAAAACTTACCTATGCTATGATTAGTACCAAGCAAAAATATGATGATATTAATGAGACAAACATGAGCATGACACCATATGATCTTGATCTTCCTAAGTCTAATGCCCTCCCCTTAGGAGGTATAATTGATATACCAATGGACATAGATGATAAACCCACAAGACCAATACAAGACAACATTCCCAACTATTTGGGGAACGTTTTGTTGGGTTATGACTCCCTTTGGATTAAAGAATGTAGGCACAACTTATCAAAGAGCAATGACATTGATATTCCATGATTACATACATAAAATCTTGGAAGATTATGTTGATGACATCCTCGCAAAATCCTTAACAAGACAAGACAATGTGAATGTCCTTCAAAAAATCTTTGAATGAATTCATAAATACAACATGAGACTCAATCCAAAAAAGTGTGTCTTTGGAGTAGATAGTGGAAATTTTTTAGGGTTGATCATATCTCACAGAGGCATTGAGGTGGACACAAAGAAAATTGATGCTATAATAAACATGCCACCTCCTAGGAACATTTCTCAATTGTGTATGTTACAAGGAAGAATTCAAGCTATTCGTCATTTTGTCACCTCCTTAGCTGATCGAATATTACCTTCCACACATCTCCTCAAAAAGGATGTGCATTTTGATTGGAATAAGGATTGTAAAAATTCCTTTGAGAGTTTGAAGGAATACCTTGCAACTCTTCCCATTTTGTAACCCGCTATGTCAAACAAACCGTTCATCATTTACATAGCTGCATTAGCCCATGCTCTTGTAACATTGTTTAGCTCAACAAGATGACAATGGAAAAGAACATCCTATTTATTACGTTAGTCAAACTTTAATCGATTATGAAACATGCTACACACTAATTGAAAAACAATGTTTGGCTCTTTTATTCACTACAAGGTAAGTTGCAACATTATTTACTCAATGCTGAAATATAGGTCATGAAAAAATTTGATCCTCTCAAACATATTTTCAATAAAATAGACTTATCAGGATGTCTAGTTAAATGGGTAATGTTGTTGACCGAGTTTGACCTTAAGTTTGTTTCACAAAAGGCAATCAAAGGCTAAGCCTTGACTGACCCCTTAGCTAACACTCCTCCTCTAGCATTACCTAGCAATGAATCTTTTCCTGACGAGACTGTATTGACAATAGAAGCTAAAACATGGGAATTATATTTTAATGGGTCTAAGTGTAGAATAGGCTATGGTGCTAGGGTTATATTGACCCACCTATAGGAAAGCCTATTCCCTTGTCATATCGATTAAATTTCCCATGTACAAATAACACATCTAACTATGAGGCGTTAATTGTTGGGTTACATGTTGCTTTAATCATGGGTGCCAAAGATATTAAGATCTTTGGTGACTCGCAACTAGTAATTAAAAAAATCAATGGGACATATCAAGCCAAGCATGGAAAATTATCCAAGTACAAAGATCTTATCATGCACTTGTTAGAGAAGTTTCAGACATTTACCATTGATAACATCCCATGAAAAGATAATCTGCTTGTGTATGCAATGGAAAGTGTGGCCTCTCTTATATAACCTCAAGATTCTTCAAAAAAAATCACATTCACTACTCACCCTATCATGAAACCTTTGATCAACAAAAAAATAGAAGACTTTTTAACAACAAATTAGGAAAACTCAAGTGAATGGTATGATGCCATATTCAATTATTTGAAATGTGGTACCTTTCCCAAGCCAACAACCAAAACTTTTGTGCTCATTTATAAGAGATTGCATCTAAATATGTCATCCTTGCCGATGTGCTATACCGAATATTGTTCAATGGTATCTTACTTCGATGCTTAAATAAATCTAAGATACCTCTAGCACTTCACTAAGCTCATGAAGATGCTTGTGGTGGAAATTTTGGAAGGAAAACATTGGTTCAAAAACTTATCCATATTGGTTATTATTAGCGCAACATGGAACATGATTTCTTTGATTATGTTCAAAAATTTCATAAATGTCAAGAACATAGCAATTTGCATCATTCTCCTACTAGTGAAATTCAAACTCAACTTCTGATATGGTGCTTTGAGGTTTGGGGATTGGACATTATAGGAAAAATTTCACCTTCTTCTTTCACTGTACATACCTTTATCATTAGTGCAACTAATTATTTCACAAAATGGGTAGAGGCCATTCCTCTTCGATCTACAACAACTGAGGTAATATGTCGTTTCATCCTAGAACACATTATTGCTCACTTTAGACTCCCTTCCACATTAGTTTCTGATAATGGTACACCATTTAAGAATAATGAAGTGAATAAATTTTTGGAGACCTTTAATATCCAACATCGTTTTTTGACACATTATTACCCGCAATCTAATGGTCAAGCTGAATCAACTAATAAAGTTATTGAACAAATCTTGAAGAACACTGTTAACAAAAAATCATAGGGATTGTCACACATAATTGCATTATGCGCTTTGGGCTTATTATACAAGTGTTTGATCTTCCATAGGGACCAAACCTTATAATCTGGTCTATGGTAGTGAAGCAATAATGCCCTTAGAGTTAGAAATCCCTACACTAAGAATCGCTCTTCAAGGACTTGTCGATGATACACATTATAAAAAACAACAATTATATCAGCTAGAGATGCTTGATGAATAACGCATTAACACTCTTGAACATCTTCAAGCTTATTAAAAAATGAAACATAATCATTACAACCTTAATGTTATCCCTCATTCATTTCAAAAGGGTGACTTCGTTCTTTTTGCTAATCAACGCAACGTCAATGCCGAGCCAAATGAACATATCAAATTCAAGTCTAATTGGTTAGGACCTTACATCGTTGACAAAGCTTTTGGGTCTGGTGCATACATGTTAACTAAACTAGATGGCACACCCCTTAAAGAACCTATCAATGCCACACATTTGCATCGGTATTATGTCTAATCCCTTTGAATAGTATGGATAATAAAGCAGTGTTGTTAGAGCTATTGGGTCATATCCTATATGCTTTCACATTACTTTGTTCTTGACAAATAAATCATGCATATGTCTTGAGCACTAAAGTGATTATTTAATTCATTTTTATAATTACTTTGGGTTTCATACTATTCAAATTCCTTTTTTGTGTTATGATAAGTTAGATCGTTAAATATATTTAATTTAGCATAACATACTTAATCATCATGTTGTATCTAAAATAAACTACAATAAGTTTTAATTAGATCACATCAACTTTGTTAAATCATGACGACATTAATTAAGTAATCTTACCAAGGTTATTTAATTAATCACATTGCCATTTAACATTCAAACACATTAAGACAAATCATAAAAAATCAAATTCCTATATATATATATATATATATCCAAACTTTTATGTACATATCATCACAATATACAATATCACCAAGGTATGTGAGAACTAGCTCCCTCAAGCTCTAGTGCTCGTGATCCGATAACAGGACGTCGAGAGATAGTTGTATGTGATCAAGACTGCGATCTACTAAACTTGAGTGCAAACTCTATGCCCTATATCCATCCAATGATCACCTGATGCTCCCCTGCTATCTGCTCCATCTTCGCTTATAGCCATGATACCTCTACCTATAGTCTCTCCACCTCTGCTAGAGTCTAGGATGACTATCCTGTAGTCTCAGCTCAATGAAGTTGTCTCCTCACACTCTCATACATTGTCTGTAGCCTTGTGAATGGTCTAAGTGACTCTAGATCTTCCTCCAATATCAATGGGGACACGTAATCCGGGTCCATCTCCTCCTCATCAATGGATGTAAGAACTAGCTCTATAGCCACTTGACGATAGAGCTCTCGCCAGTCTCTCGTCACTCCTGCAAGGTAGGAACAATACACAATCAGTACACATGATATATATAAAGGAGCATAAACACTAAAATACATGCATAAAATCAAATATCATCACCTATATCTCTGTTAGGATGAACAATATCAACATCATCCTATGCAGGGGGCATGGAGGACGTGCTAGCCTCTCCATGACTATGGGTTATGGTGCCTACTATAGCTACTACTCGTGATCTCATCATATGGATGGGAGAGGGATCTCCCCACTCGTATCAATCCCTAGCTGTTGCTTCATCACTCTCACTTAGAGGTGGCTTCTCCTCCTCGTACTCCTCCTCCTCCTCCTCCTCAACCTCATCATCGTCTCCTTCATCTTGGTCATCATAGTTAGGATTTGCCTCCTCATCATACTCATCATCTACAATATTAGTGAATATGTATGCAGCCCTATACCATACCTCCTCGACCCTTTCCTCTGCCTCATCTCCCTCATTTGCAACTGGTCTTGCATCACCAGAGTCACTAAACACTGGGACATCCATTAGAAATATAGGAGTTGGTCGTGTCACTGACCACCACTCCTCATGCTCATTTGTGCTATTGACATCATTAGTGTCAAAGACTGGAGGCTGATCATGATCTAAGTTATCAGAGTCACTCTAGGAAATATGCTCTATAGTGAGTCGTATAGTATCACCTACTCTCTACGCACTCTAAACTGATCTCCTGATAAAGGGCATGCCCTCGGTGGTGTCTACACCTATCCAATTTGCCACATGACTCGACCATAATAGAAAGGACATATTACATAGTCATATCGGCCAGCCAAAAATCTATCTAACTACATCCTCCTCAATTGTCTCGTGGGATCTGGCCATTGTAGTGTTAGCTGATAAGGTCTCAAAAGGATCTCATCCTCCTCTAGCTAGTCAAATCTCACTCTCCAAAAATGAAAGTCTCCATACTTCCATAAGCACTGTAAAGGATAGTTGAAGGCTCGAGGATACCCTATAGTTGTAGCACATGGGAAACCAACAAGCTTGGTGCATGTAATATGCTGAAGGCACCACACCTACAAAAGCATGTAGTGCACCATTCTATCTATCTCCCCAAATACAAATCGAACCAAATCATAATACAGATGTGCTAGGATACAGTGTCCTAGAGCATAGACCATCCTGCACTCTACCATCTTGCAAATCAAGGGAACTAATCCTCCATCAAGAGTCTGATTAAGACAAACATAATCATGAAAATAACTACTGTAACAAAAATAAATGTACAAAAAGAAAAGCATGGAACAATTATCTTGAGTGGCCCTTACTCAAGTTTCTGTCTCCATGGGATAAACTCAAATCTAGCTCCTCAAACTAATCGAATATAACATTAACTAGAAATATCTTTATTACATTGTGGACATGGAAATTGTACTCCTTTGCAGAAAAATACAATCTATGGCCTAATTTGGTTCTATTTTAGACACCCTTTCACCAATCACCCCTTAAATTGAATTTATAGGCCCCTAATGTTCATTCTTTTTTATCTAGAGGCCCATTTCACTCAAAAATCATATAAATCTCGACAAATAATGTTTAAATCATTCATATCTCAAAAACCCATCTCTGAAAGCCTCAAATGAGTCCCCTCTGGTGGGACCCATTCACCAAGGGTGGCGAATGAGTCCCTTTTGGGGGAATTTTCAATTTTAAGCGGGAAACTCACCGACTTAATTCAAATTTTTAGTGGATGTCAGCTTCTTAGGTCTAAATACTAAGCAATTAAGTATTGATGCCTATAAATATGTGTTTTTGGTTCATTTTTCACATCTCCTAGTCATTTTTATCAAGCAAAATCAAAATCCAAGTGTTGAATATCTTCCAGAAGAAGATTCATTAGTATTTCTACAACAAAGTTGAAGCTTTTGGACAACAAGATAGGGTTTTTTTAGGTCTTCAAGTTCACTTCTTGTTCAAGAATCAACATTAAAAAATTTGGATC
>VDFB02016732.1:0-56585 GCA_007258455.2 Sequoia sempervirens | reverse complement strand
GTGTTGATTATGGTGAGATATTTTCTCCTATTGCAAAAATGACATCTATTAGATTTTTACTTTCTATTGTTGCTACTTATAATTTAGAGGTTGAGCAAATGGATGTGAAAACTGCTTTCCTTCATGGTGATTTGGAGGAGGATATTTATATGACACAACCAAAGCACCATGTGGTGAAAGGTAAAAGTAAGTTGGCTTGCAAATTGAAGAAATCTATGTATGGCTTAAAACAGAGTCATAGGATTTGGTACCAGAAATTTGATACATGTGTTGAGTTTGGGATTTGAGTGTTCTATATCAGATCATTGTATTTATTATAAAACTAATGGTGATCATTTCCTATTTTTTGCATTATATGTTGAGGATATGTTATTTATCAATAGAGGGAAAGGTATGATTTCACAACTAAAATCTCAACTTGCTAATAATTTGAAATGAAAGATCTTGGTTCAAATAAACACATTCTTGGGATGGAAATTAAAAGAGATAGAGTGAACAGAAATCTATGGCTTGTCCAAAGCAAGTATGTCAACTCAATTTTATAGAGGATTGATATGCAAGATTGTAGGCCATTGTGTGTTCCTGTTTTAGTTGCAACAAAGTTGTCTATTTTAGATTGTCTAACATCTTCATTAGAGATGGAAAACATTTGCCTTACCACAGTGCAGTTTGAAGTTTGATGTATGCTATGGTTTTTACTAGACCAGACATTTCCCAAGCAGTGGGAATTCTTTCCAGATATATGTCTAATCCTGGTAGAGTTCATTGGGATGTAGTTAAAAGAGTCTTAAGATATTTGTGGGGTTCCTCAGATTATTCCTTATTTTATATAGTAATATGTTAAAGATGAGTTTTCCCTTGATATTCATGGTTATGTGGATTTAGACTGGGCAGGTGATCATGTTGATAGCAAAAAATCCACCAGTGCTTATGTGTTTACTTTATTTGGTGGTATAATTAGTTGGATGAGTAAGCAACAGGTTGTGGTTTCTTTATCGACTACTAAAGTAGAGTATATGGTAGCTACTCATGCTTGTAAAGAAGCCATTTGGCTTAAGAGACTATGTTCAGATATTGGAATAAAAAAAGGTGCAATGACAATTTATTGCGATAGTCAAAGTGTGATATGTCTAGTCAAGAACCTAACATTTCATGCCAAGACCAAGCACATTGATGTACAATATCATTTTGTTAGAGATATGGTTGAAGATGGCAGGATGAAGTTGGTTAAGGTAAATAATTTGATGAGTGTTGTTGATTCTTTAATTAAGCTTGTGAGCATAGAGAAGTTTGGATGGTTTTCAGAGACTATGGGCCTTTCGGCCCCTAGCAATTAGAGATGATGATGACACCCTTTCATTGTCCTTGCAAGGTGTTTGACAAGTGGGAGATTTTTTGGTAAATGTGTCTCAACCTTGCAATTATATACAATTTATTGATAGGATGTTTGTTGGTATGTGGCGATTGGTCATGAAAATATTGTACACTCATAACAAGAAAAAAATTTCACTAACACGTCAAGGTTTTTTCTTGCTGACACGTCAAGGTTTTTTCCCGCTAACACATCAAGGATTTTTCCTGCTGACACTTCAAGGTTTTTTAGTTAACACGTCAAATAAAAAATGACCTTGTAAAACCCTAATTCTAGAAGGTTCCAAAAATCTTGTTATAAGCAGGTGGGATGCATGTAGACAGGTGTATTCTGAGAGTCTAATAATGGCCAGGTTGTCTTTTGATCTCTGGTGGTGATACTCCTATTAGAAGCTTGCTCTACAAGTATATTGTAATCTTTTGATTTTTGGATAATATATTGTGCAACTTTTGGAGTGTGGGGTTTTTCTCTCGAATGTGTTTTCCCCATGTGAATCATTGTGTTGTGGTGTGCATGATATTTGTGTTTATTTATATTTAAGCTTTTGTAACTATTAAAAACCTAAAAAAAATTGCATTATTCTCCTCTCAAGGTTAGTGTAGGAAGTTGTTCCACTACCTTAGCTTCCTTACATAAATCATATGAAGGAGATTTGGCAAAGATTTGAAGAATTGATCCAAGCACTAGGAATTAATTATTCTGTATATGACTTGCCTCCATGTGTTCATCACCTTCATCAAGGCCAGTCAACGTGCTCATGTGAAAAGACATTTTTAAGGCCACCTCCTACTTAATTAATACAAATGTCTTCTCTAAATGCACTTCTCGCTGCTCAAGGTTATCTTTCTTCAAGGTTGGCGTAAGGAATCTACTGATTTCATTCCTACAATGAATTTGGCATTCCCAAGAAGTACAAGCCCCCACTACACATGTATTGCCTTGCTAGCAGCGCTTAATGAGCTATTGATAATGACAACACATTTACTGCATGTGCATTTGAGAATTGAATGAGCCAAAAGTTAAAAAAATCTAACTATAAACCCTTGAATAAAGGCTTCTCTGAGAGTTTAGTCTACAAAATTATTTCAAGAACACGAAAATGGTTGAGGCATCATCTTCTAGCCGAAATGTTGAAATCCCTTTCTCAAACCTAGGCTATGTTAATATATTTGGAGATGTCTCTTATGTGAATGCTCTAAAAACACATGAACGGGGCTTTCCACATACCAAAGTCATGCAACTAGGAAACCACATTAAAAATAAGGCAATCAAGGATTTCGTTGATAATATCTTCAACCCCAAGTTGCACATAAACTTTAAACGCCTCTGAGAAGGGGCATTGCAGAGAATGACTGTTAAAAGGTCGATGGAGGGCCTCAAAATGAGACTATGGCAATGTGGTTTGCCACAATATATGATGTCCTCCATGTATCCATGCCAGAGTTGGTAGACATATGTGTAGAGAAGTTGGACAAGGGCACTAGAGTTATCAGCAGTGATAAGCTAAAAAATACCATCAACATGGAAGCTATCAGGGATATGTTATGTATCCTTTCAAACATGGAATCTGAGAGATTCTCTTCAAGGAGAGAAAAATATTTTTGGGAAACAAGGAAATATAAGTTGAAATTATACAAGGATGAAAAAAAAGGAGCTTGACGATGGAGAAATTGTCTTCCCTCTATCATTTAAACTTTTCCATTTGGACTTATAGGTTTTATTTTCAATGCTGGCCTTTGTATATGACCAGGAAAGGATGTTGATGTTCTTGAATACCAGATGAGCCTAGCTTTCATGTTGAGGAAGGAAAAGATTCACAAGTTATTTGACCTCACCGAAGTAATTGCAAATAGAATGCTTATGTAGTTAAGCAGATATAACCATTCTTTCAAGTTCAAGTACTCTTTTTTGGCATTACATCAAAACCCTAGGTTCTTTAGTAGTCATTTGTCGCTCAATTTTTCCAATGTGTTGGGGTTATATAAGTCAGTTTCAGTCTGGACCCATGTGCTTTCAAGTAAATGAGATTATTATGCATTGGTCAACTATTTTTTGCAAATCATGCTTCTAGATTTACCTCAACATACTGAGTGTAGGTTTTCTCCCGAGGGTTTAGAATGGATGAAGAATCACCAAACCCCGATAGATTATTTTATGGGGCTTGATTTTAATTTTTTTCGATGCAATGTATTTAATAAAGAGTCCTTTAGGCTACCAAAATTTTTCATAGACAAGACACTCGCCCTAGAGATATGCCATCAGGCAACAATTGTAGAAAATGCTTATGGTGCCAGGAGGCATAAGAGGAAAATCCATGCAATCCCCCTCACCATCACCAAAAGCCAAGTAATGCTCATAAGAAGGGAAGAGTAGGAGGTTTTGACCAACAAGTTAGCCTATCTCAGCTTAGTTCTCATTTGTGATAGGGTGCTAGCAACAAGTTGAGTTCACTTTTTGGCCAAAAAGTGGAAGTGTTTTCCCTAATTTTTAGAATTTGACACATTTGACCTTAAAATTTTAAGCACTTAGAGATGGAATCTTCAAAAAAGTCACTAATCATAAAATGTAGTACTTGAAGTCTAGTTTCCAAATATATAATTTCTTTCAATACCTAGATGATACAAATTTATTTTCAATAGGCGTTTCTAAAAACCGCTATTTAAAAGTCACTTTTTTTACCATACCATGCACATGTACATCATCCATATTTTGACCTAAATAATCTATTTTCTAAATCTTTGGGAAAATATTTTGTGACTCACTTCAAAAAGCTTGTTTTCGAGCATTTTTGTAATTTTTTATTGAATTTTTTTTTTTTGTTAAATTTTTATTAGGCATATTTTGTCAAGTGTTGAAAAATCATGCAATGACACTTATAAGATGACCTTAAACTTATCATTTTTTTATTTTTTTTAAATTGAAAAGAATTGTCTGGAGTTTTTTCTCATGCAATCCGTTCGTCAAAATGTTATGTTGATCAAAAGTTATTAAAATAGTAAAAAACCTTGATATTTAAAGTTTATGGACCAGTTTCATCAAAAATTAATTGAAAAATAGAAAAAATAATTCAATTGTAAAAAAAAATTACATATTTAGAATATACATTGTCTCATCTAAAATGGGTTTTAATTTCGTCAAAAAAATTTGCAAAAAAGGTCGTCGGTCATATGTCCAAACTCATTATTTTTCTCTGACATTGTTAGGACCTTCAACTTGCAGGTCAAACCAAGTTGAAGGCCTAGGTTCGGATTCCCAATGCTTTTCACAAACCAAAATACAAGACAAAAACCAAACCACAAAGCAAATCCAATTTCAATTTTTTGGAAACGGGATCCTATTCCCAATATTAAATGTTGTGTCCATTTACAGGGAAATGGGATCCCGCTTTATAAACAGGATCCCATTCCTTTCTCAATGGTCCCCAAATTTAATATTGGGAATGGGATCCCAATTATAAAATAGGATCTTGTTTTTTTTTAACTATTTTATTTAAATTTACTATAAAAATTTACTGTGAAGTCTGTAACTTCACATCTATGGTCGAGAGCAGTAGAATTGGGCTATTTTTCATCAACTATTGTCTTTACAGGTGGTGAACTTGCATTTTTGATTAATTTTTGCAAAGGAGGCATCATGTAAACCATTTTTGAAGTGGAATTGTGTTATTTTTGTACTTGTTTGGAGGAACAAAGGTCTTCAACTTGCAATATGGACTGATTTTTTCAAAGGAAGCATGAAGAAAACAATTTTTAAAGTGGAATTGTGTTAGTTTTCTACTTTTTTTGAGGAACACAAGAGGACTAATTTTGTCCTTATAGGTCTTAAACTTCCAATTTGGATTGAGTTTTTTGAAGAATTTCACTATTGACATTCATTTGTGCTTGAGAATTTTATAATCATGGGAGATAAAGCTCGTAATAAGAGGAGGAAGAAATTGACTTCTAAAGAAATTGAAGCAAAAAAAGAAAAGAGAAAAAGACGAAGAGAAAGAAGAATGAGAATTAAATAAATGAATGATGGGGGAGCATCCAATTCCACAACAATTGAAGATGAAAACAATGAGGAGACCATGGTTGTAGATGAAGCTAATTTGCAAGAAGTCAATTTGGAGAAGAATATAATTATACAAGCAAGTCCTACTGTCTTCAAATCCCTCTTTCAATGCTATGGAGAATGTTTCAATATGCACAAATCCAAGTACGTCTTCAGATCCACATGTTAGTGAAATGGTATATTTGTATGTAGAAGTTTTACAAGATGTTGGACTTAACGATGATCACATTGATAATATTTAGAGACATGAAACTTTTATAGAATTTGTTGAAATGAAAATGAGAATGATCCTTTTGTTGAAAATGAAAACAAAAACCGTTTTCTTGATGTAAATGAAAATGAAAACCATTTTGTTGATGAAAATGAAGATGAAAATGTAAATCTTTTGAAGTTGAAAATGAAAATGAAAATGAAAATGAAGATGAAAATATAGAATGTGATGTTGAATTTAATGAAAATACTTTTTTTAAAAATTGAAAGTGGTGTTTTTGATAATCTTCCTGATCAAATTTCTTAGAGGCAAATAAGAACACATGCGAATAGAATATACAACAAATTCTTTTATTGTAAAAAAATTACAATTCAATGTCAACTAACGATGCAATTCATGAGAATACAAAAAATGAGGAAAATAATGATAAGGTGTGGCTTTTTTGTTAAACTAAAAAGAAAAGATCAATCATTAAAACATGTCATGTCTACTATTGCTAGTGCCTTTCAATCTATTGGGAAAAATGGTCGATCTAACGATAAAAATGTAGCAAGAACAACTATAACAACTACTATAGTTAATAAAGAAACTTTGAATAAAAGAAAGGTAAGCAATATCAATAAAGTTTTAAAAATACATCCTAAAACATTTCTAAGAGCTGCAAAAAGAAGAGAAAGTATAGAAAATGATCCTATCAACCAATGGTTGAGTTTCAGTGGTTGACTCCCGAGGTCTGATATGAAATTGAATGTTGAAATTAAATCTTTGATAAAAAAATATTAGCATGATAATACTAGGGTTTCATCTAATGCTAGAGATGTTTTAAAATTAAGGGTGGGGTCCAAAGTTCATGATCCTCACCCAAAACACCTATTAGATACAACAAAAACTGAATTTTATAGAAAATTTTATGGTGATTTAGTGTTACCTGATAATATTAAAATAAGTCAAAGGTCTTTTGAAATTTATGTAAACCATGGTATGTAAAAATTAATAAGCAACGAATATCTTGTTGTTGTAAAACGCATGTTCAATTTTGTTATTTTTATGATTTTTTTGATATATATGTTGTACCTTGCATACTAACATGATTATACAGGAATGTGGTATTAATATGCCACCTAAAGCAATAAGGGAGTTTATTTCAGGTTTTTTTTGTGAAAGATCTAATGGTAAATTGTTTTGTTTAAGTTCTTGTATTTTTGGACAATGCATTGACTGTGGAAATCTTTCATTCTTAAGAATTTGTATGTATGAAAGTGTTGATAATGATTTTGGACAACAATTAGTAAATGTTAAAAGATTTAAGAATGTTCACTATTCTTTAAAAGATGGAAAAATAGGAAAGCATATTAGGTGGAGGGGGAGGTGGATGTGGCTCTAGCTAAGGTGGTGGATTGATGATATCATCAATATTTCAAACTAGGGTTTTCACATTCTTTTTTTTTTGTTTGATTTAATTTTAGGATTTCAAAAAGCTTGATTAGGGTTTCTAAATGCAATTTTTTATTTCATTTCAATTTCTAGGGTTTTGAAATACAATTTTTTTGTTTCATTTCAATTAGGGTTTTCAAATACAATTTTTTTTGGTTTGATCGAACAATTTAGGTTTCAAAAGCTAAATTTTGTTTCTAAAATACAATTCAAGGTTCATTTTTTCGTTTCTATTCAATATCTTCAAGTTTCATTGCATTTTTTTATCTATTTCTACAATTCCTCATTTCTACTATAACAGGAAATAAAATGCTTAAAACTTCAAATAAATTAAAAAAACACATGCTAAAATCAATTCTTCTATTGACAATTTCAATAAAAAATGAAAAAATGCAAAAAAATGGGGGTGGATGGGTACCTAGATGTTGTTTCTGGTAGTCGTTGTCACTCACAACTCAGGATCATGTGCACTGCTAAAATGAAGGTTTGTTTGTTTTTAAAAAATAAATACCGTTACAAAATGGGATCCCAATTATTACAAAACAAGATCCCAATTTTTATAAATCGAGATCCCATTTCATAGTAATCGGCATCTCGTTCCATGTCTGTCGGTTCAAGACCCTTTAACAAATGAGATCCCAATTTTTAAAAAGTGGGATCCCTTTTTACATTTAGGCTCGAGATCCCGAAGCTAAACGAGATCTATCCCGATTTTTAAAAATCGAGATCCCATTTATAAAAATCGAGAGCCCATTTTTGCAATGTCAATTTCATTTTTTTGGCTAAGGCAAAAACTTCCATGTTTCGTGGACTCAACTTTGTGCACTTACCCGATAGTTGGAAATATAATTCAGATGGACACTTGACATTCAAACATGAAAAGTGGCCATATTGGGAGGAAAGGATGAACCCAACTAAGGAGAGGGAAAAGGTATATGTCGGCCTAGCTTTCATAACATTTGTACGACCCCTATGGCTCACCTTCTACCCAAGAATAACAACATTCTGACAAAGATTCTTGATGGATGAGTCCCTCAAAACACAACTAAAGAATTTGGGGTGGTTAGAAAGAAAAACAGTTTCCTTTTGGAGGTACCAATAGGAGATCAAGCAGCTAGGCCTCTTATACAGAGTTGTTAAAACAACAAATGAGTCATTTGATAAAGTTTGTGATTAGAAGGTCTGATCCGATTCCAATCCAGAGACTGATCGAGAGCCTAAATAGGAGCATGCACCAATTTCTAATCCACCACCTTAAGTATCTAAAGCAAGAAAGGGGAAGGGAAAAATATCACAACACAAGGGATCACATATCTCATCTTCTGCTATCATTCTGATAAAGGGTAAACAGACTTGACGGTCTCCAAGAAAATCTTCCACAGTTCAAAAGGCCCAAGGTTCATCGAGGTCAGTTGCCAGAGAATCTGAAACAACCAGCATGCCCCCTGTAAAGAAAAGGAGAATCTAAGACTTGGGTAGGCACAACTCTTTAGAAAAGGGAGAAGAAGAGGTGGACTTCACTCTGTAGGTATCTTCAGCCTCAACAATCAAGGTAAGTTTCACTTTTTCCATCATTTCTTCTACTGAATCATTAGTATCTAATATCCCCTCACCTATAGAGAAAAATTCCCCCATCTACTAATTCTGATATGCTCATCCTTAACATACACTCAATCATATTTGATAGTGAGCCTCATACAAAAACCCCATGGAATCAATGAGTGTCTTTCGTCACAGTCACGATTGACACCTTGATCACTTTATTTAGGCACAAGTTGTAAGCACAAAAATGCCCATGTTATAGGTCTCATCAGCTTTTCCCACTTCTAGGCATATGCCTCTCTTTCTGCCCACTTCCCCCTTTACCCTAATGAGCACTCCCTTTTCCTCACAGGTTATGCATGGCATCCCAACTTTTTCACAAATAGCGCTTCCTTTTGCTTCTCCTCAAACTCAGTCGACTGGAAGCACCCTTGTTGTTACCCTCTACAAGCTCCCTATAGGTGTCTCTATTGCTACACAAAGTATTGAGTCTCCACAGAACCTTTGGACCCATATGGAATTAACTAGGTAGGCCCGACAAGAAAGAAAAAAGTTGTGGGCAAAGGCCACAACAAACCCAATTGCCTTGAAGCTAGAAACTTGTTTCGATGGAGAGAAAAATTCTTTGATGATCTTGGCTATGAGGCTGCAAGTATCCAAACTAGAGGGAGAGATGTAGTATGAAGATTATGATATCCATATTGTGGGTCTCAACCTAAGAAAAGCTCTCCCGCGCAACAAAATAGGCCTTGCCAAAGCAATGCAAAAAGTGGTTTACACTAACTATGAGAAGTTGGACAAGAAATTGAAAAAGTGTGAAGAAGAGTTAGTGAATGTGATGGCCACAGTGGATAGTCTGCAGGAAAAGATTAGGGTAAAGGATATGGATATGACCCATTTGAGGTAGGTACAAGATCAACAAGGAGAAGCGACTAAGTCACTATAGGAGACTCAAAATGAAAGAGATCAGCTTTGCGCCAAAGTACAAAGATTAGAGTGTGAGGTCGAAACTAAGCACAAGGTGACAAAAAATGTGAAGACCCATATGCAAGAGGTCATTGAAGAGTATCAACAGAAGTAGAAAGAATTTGATGAAGCAGGGAGCCAAAAAAATAGTATATGTGTAGAGTTACAAAGAGAGCTATAGGAGATGGGAAAAGAAAAGGATGGTATACAAGAATATTTGGCTAGCGCTTGATATCAACTAGCTGAAAATCTTCAAAAAGCCTAGATAGAATAGAGGAGAAATGGGAGAAGCAGGACATCGAGTCTATTTTGCAGACTTGCAATGGAGAGGTAGAGAAGTTATTTTCAGAGCTTTCGAGCACCCTCCAAGAGGTGGAACAATTGAAGGAAGGCATGAAGGCTAAGGAAGCTCAATTCCAAGAAGAATTAGCTATGGCACGAGAGTCTGAGCTCCTCCCAATACTCCAGGGATTATTGTCTTCCATTGGGAAAGGATGATGATCATGGTAGCAACCCTAAATCCAACCTTGAAATTCTCAACAGATGCACAAGAATTGAAAGCAAAGGTCAGCCCGACAGTTGACCAAATTCTGCATATCATCACCCCTCGTTCTGAAGAGTCAAGTAGGTTAATCATCAAGCTATATTTAAGGCGACTGAGGAAGCTTTCAAGGACGTTGAAATTCCAGAATGAAGGGCAGCTACAAGAAAAGAAAATGAATTCATCACCTGCAACCAAGTCACCCAAAAAAAAATGGTTTGTTAGCTAGCATTGGCTAAGAAGGTCGAAGAAATAAGGGAGGACTTCAAAGTTCTAATCTAGCTTGGGTTACCCTCCTTATTCTCAACAAAAAAAAGGTGTTGACAAAAGAGAAAATCAAGGAAGCCATCAAGCTCAAATAGCAGGACTTCTCAATACTCCAAGGTTTGAGCCCATCACCTTCGGTTGAGAAAATTGAAAAGGTGCTTCTCCATCTATCCCAACTCTACTACCACATCAAATTTGCTTCATCAAAATGGGGTGGGGTCTCTTTCAAGGAGATCCTCAATCTCAACCAGGCCTACGAAACATTGCATGCACTTGCTCTGCCTTCCAATGAAGATTGGAAATTCCAACATGGTGCTTTCATCAAACTCTGACGATTCTTTTCTTTGATATATCTAGGTTCATGCTTCCACAAGCAAAGGCCCCCTGTGAATCACCAGAAACTGTGGAGCAATTTTTTCTCTAAGTTTTTTTGCTTTTAATTTCAGTCCCTACAGTTCTCCTCTTTTTAGCTCTTGTTTCTTTCTATGTTTTTTGATGGCATCTCGCACCAAAGGATAATGTTACTCTTTGAAAAGGTGTACAATACACCACATAGTGGTTGCACGGCTTTTCATAATTACCTTCCTTTCAATCCAAAAATAGGACACATGGTTGCATGGCAGAGATTTTCCCCAAGCTACTCTCACGAACTTAGAAATTTGCCGCCAGTGTGCCACAATACCTTTTGTCATACGGGTTGTTTCACCCACGGGCATGTCATTTCTTTGGCAGATTTTATCGGCCAACACAGTGAATCTTATGTCTTCGAGATTGGTCCTTTTAGGTGGCGTCATTATTCTCACGGATAATCGAATTGAATTTTTTCCAAACTGTAATGGTTTCAAATCCTCCTCTCACAAAAATATTTTCACAAACACTTCTATAGCATCCAAAGCCATTAATGAAGCAACTCACGTTTTATTAGCGAAGATTATTACGATCAAATCAAAACCTTGATTGGATTATGGAGTATCAGGAAAGGACACTTGTTAGAGGTTCATCTCCATTAGCTACAGTATTGGTGCATTTCTCTGACCCCATAAAAGGAGGTTTCAGTGGTTTGTGAATCATCATCAAAACATGTTTTTATCTATTAGAAGATTAGAGTAGGGGAGGAGTAGGAAATATTTTTACAAAGCTCTATTTTTCTCTATGGCATGTTAAAATTATCAAGACTATTGCTCGGATTGGTATATTACCTTTACGTTTCAGTTATTTATTGCAAAAACAAGTAATAGTAGGAGGAGATATTTGAGATTGTGCATCTATGGCATTTTCACATGTTTTTCTTTCTCTATTCTATATATGATGAATGCTTTGTGTCAATTCATGCGAGTATAGTCTTGGTGATTGTTTATATGCCATTAGCTTTTATGTTTGAACAATGCTATCATTAGAAATTAAATCATGTTTGTTATACTCTTTCATTTTCTATAAAGAGTATGCTAACTTTCATATTATGCTATGAGAGCAAGTTGGTTCTGTAAGGATCTGAAATATTTCTTTTAGTATCAGGCTTCTTATTTTTGTCGAACCTTAATGGGTGCTTCCCATGGGGAGATTTGAATGACTTCTTTGTGCTCCTTTGGGCCTTAGTTGTTCGTTCTCTTTCCAACAATGAAGGGTCTATGGCACTTTGTGTCCATTCCATCATAAATAAGAGCCTTCTAGGGTCTAGAATGTCCTAAAATCTTTATGGTGCGTCGCCTTAGATAGTTTTTTTTTGCATTTCTCTTCCCCTTTTCCCAAAACATAAAGAAGAGTCAGCTTTTGTAAAAATATTGAAGTTCATTCAATGAGGTGTAAGTTGATCCCCCACTCACTGAATTTCCCATAAGGTTGTTCGAGAGAAGCACAAGCTTTCATGATCAACAATTTACATAAGACATTTTGTATGATTATTTCTTGTGATTTAATGCATATTGAATGCATTTATATTATGAGGCATAGCAACTGATCACTCAAACATGTACCAAGTTAGCTCATGATAGCTAGTGGAGTATATTAGAGCCAAGAAATAATGGAAATTAAATATTTTGAGATGTGGGCCAATTTCATGTCATGTAAGTTTGATCTCATGCGCCATAGGATTGCCTTGACATAAGGAAGTGTGAATGTAGGAATGGAGAATGGATTTATAAGCGTAAGTGTAACAATAGGTGTAACAAATAAGTCGCAATGGTGAGTGTATAAGAATATGTGTAGATATGGATAAGATAAGATAAATTTTGTGGGACTTTACATGTAGGTGGGGATGAAAAAAGGAATAAGAAATGATTCTAGCTTTGCACAAGAGTGTGTCATTTCTCAATATGTAAATTTGACCATTATAGTTTGATCCTACATTAAGATGCACATGAATTGTAAATGAACATGCCTTGAAGTAAATGAACACTCATAAACATGGATGTAAAGTAGATATATAGATATAAAAAATATATTACAATATATATGTAAAGTAATGAAACCAAATTGATATATTTGTGACCATACATGTTTTGAGATCAATGCTCTATGGAAACTTGCAAAACAAAGAAAATATGTATAATGACTAGCTTCTATAAGCAAGTAAAGATGAAGATAATTGTACAATAAATTTACTATCTACAATCATGAGAAAGAGAGGGAGAGAGAAGGGTTAAGAATATATATAAATACTTAGAACTAAGTTACCATTATTAAATACTTGATGCTATCTCTCATCCTCATGCTCTTGGAGACACATTGGAAGCATACTCCTTTTCTAGAGTTTTATGTGTATGTCTATTTATATGTATATATACATATGTATATAAATACAATATCTAAATAAATATGTATATACATGTATATCAATATATCAATGTAAACACACACACACATACATACATACATATATGCACATTTGCATATATATATATATATATACTTGATGCTATCTCTCAAATATATTGTCCTCACGCTTTGGAGACACATTGGAGGCATACTCCTTTTCTAGAGTTTTATGTGTATGTCTATTAAGACGAGAGGCTCTCCCATCCTCCTCGTAAATGCGGGCACGAGGGAGCTGATTGACTGCTTCTGTATGAGACAAAACACAAGAAGAGTAAATTGACGACACCCGTGGGTCAATTTGTCGTCCGCGTGGAAAATGATCCACTGCCCATATGCTGAGCAATTCTCTGAACGTACTAATAAATTGTTTGGCATCTACAGGACTCAAGACTTCTAATTCAAGGTGTGGCCACGAGACTGTTTTGCAGAATCTGAGTGTTTGTCTACTAGAAGTTGACTGTTTGAATTCTTTATCGAAGGATCTCCCTCGCCCAAATTTTATGAAGATGAGGTATGTTATTCTGATTTCTAATTAGAATCATAAAACTAATATGTAGAGAGGATGTTGGATAAACTAACCATGGTGTTAGATATCAAAGTGGAATTCTATAACAGAAAAGACTTCTAATTGTATTTTTTGGTTTTAGGAAAATTCATGTCAGCAATTCATTGTCAGAAAATTCACGACCAGTAATTTATCGCAAGAAAATTCACCACCATAAGGAGTTGGGTAGCATCCACTATAAACTGCAGTGTGCTCGGTAAACTTTTTCACTGACGCTGGTGCAACACGCCCTTTGGTACGAAGGGGACAGAGGGGAGACTAAACCTCGTGACCTCTTGCTTGCAACAAGATGCTTTAAGCAATCGAACTAGACCCTCCACCTTATATTTTTATATATTAAAACAAGAAAAGTATTTAAATTTTTATGTATGAATAAGATGATTGGTAAAATGGTAAAGAACCCTTCACTATAACAATTAATTAATTAAATTTATGTATGAATAAGGTGATTGGTAGAATGGTAAGCAGTCTTCGGAAGAACAATTCAAAGAACTGGAATTGCTAAATCAGTAGAATAATATTTTACATGGCACTAAAACAATTCATTTAGGAAATATATATTTCTGTGAACCAGAAAATTTACAATTTGTTTTATATCTCACACAAGATAGCTTTGCCACCTCATTTAAGAGCAGAGTCTATACTGATACCTCTATGGTGAAAGCAAAGAACTGCCTGAGTACCTTTCAAAGATTAGCCAAATTAATATACATTAAAAGACTATTAATAGGTGGCCGGACCTACTCTTCGGTCAACCATCCGAATACCTTCTTGAAACCCCTTTCGAAAAGTTCTTCGATAGGCTCATCTCCAGACTCTTCAACCTTATCTAAGTACACATTCACAGACCCTTCAACCCTATCTACGCATTTAGCTACAGAACCTTCAACCTTATCTAAACACACATCCACACATACTTCAACCCTGTCTAAGCACCTACCTAGAGGACCTTCAACCCTATCAGCCAATAATGAAATAATTTCATCTGAGCATTCAATCGAGGACTCTTCAACGTCGTGCTCAGAGTCATCATATTCATCATCCGTATCAGCCAGCAGACGAGCCATGTGTTCATCCGATCTAATTAGAAATTTGGCTATTTTCACTGGAAATCCATCCCTGGTCTGTAGTGCCTCGTTACAAATACTCTTCAGCATCCTCGCTTCGGCCCTAAACATTTACAAGGAAATAGAAATCCAAAATGGAAAACAGATCAGTCAGCGGCAATACATCTCACCAAATTAGGGAATTCATAATCTGAAAGAAGTCAAAAGTAAGGCAAATATGGCATTTGATTTGGTACCCACTTGTCGTCATTAACTAAATGGCCGGAGAGAAGCGAGACGTCATAAAGCGCTCTTTTCCACTCCTCTATCTTCTCGGATTTAACTCTTCCCTTCTTTTCATGCTCGAAAATAGAATCGGCATAGATTCCTTTGCCGTGAATAACCCATCGGGCGTCAGAAGGCGCCACATGATAGAATATAGGAATGATTCGGGTGCCAGTTCTGAGCATAAATGTCAGCTCGTCCAAACACCAGGAGGATTGGGCATAGTTGGGGGACAAAATAGCAATGTGAAGAGAAGCACTAGACATAGCGTTTTGTATTGCTGATGGTATGGCCACGCCTGGTTCAAGCACTTCTTCATCAAGAAAAGGGCGTAATCCAATGGCATCAAGAGCACAGTAGATATGGCTCGCAAGTTTGTATTTAACGTCAGGTCCGCGATGATTAATAAATACGTCACAGGGAATCTTATTTGTCATTGCTGAGTAAGATTCAGATGTAAATACAATTTCCTGAAATGCATCTTGAGACGCCATTGAAATGAATGGGACAGAGAAAGAGCAGGGGAATTGGTTTCAGAACAGATGAACATGTTTAGGCAATACGGCAAGACTTATTTAGAGGAGAGGCTCTCCCATCTTCGTCCTAGGCGGGGGCTTCTGTACGAGACAAAACTCAAGACGAGTAAATTAACACGCGTGGGCCAGTTTGTGGTCCGCGTGGAAAATAATGCACTGCGCACCTCTATTCAATTCTTTGAATGGGAGTCAAGTCTTGTAATTGAGGGTGTGAGCACAAGACTAATTGGTAGTTGTCGTTTGTGAGTTAAGTTTTTGGTTCAAATTTGATATTGTACATATCTTTCTCATTTTTCAACTTAATCGAGAAGAGATAGGGTTATACTTAAAAGAAATTTAATATGTAGTGTTAAATATTAGAGTGGAACTTCTAATCTAGGTAGAGATAATTCGGATCCCTTTTTCTATGTATAAAATATTTATTTATTTATTATAGTTGTAATTTTTTTGTAATTTTTTATAGTCTAGTGTTGGGTTGATTTAATCGGTTCATGTGAAAAATAATTCAAATGAATGTACTAATAAATAATTCACATGAATGTGGGTCGCGTGGAAAATAATCTATTGTTCAGTTTTTGAGCAATTTTTGAATGTAATAATAAATTGTATCTCATTTTTAGGAGTATGATTCAGATATAAAGATACACATTTAATCTATTTATTAATTATTGATTATGTTTTTTATTAATTCATAAATATAATCAAATTTTCATTCTGATGTTTGGATAGATAGTATGTTTTAGGACTCAAGATTTATAATTGAGGGTTTGACCACTAGACTAATTGGTGGTTGTTGAGTGTTTGTCAGTTATAAGTTGATGGTTCAAATTTTATATTCACCAAATCTTCCTTACTCCTCAACTTTATAAAGAATAGTTAGGGTTATACTAGTTGTTAATTAGAATAAGAAATTTAATATGGAGAGATGTTGGATGAAGCAATGATGGTGCTAAATGGTAGAGTGGAACTCCTAACCTAGGTGGAGATAATGAAGGATTGCTCTCTCTCTCTCTCTCTCTCTCTCTCTCTCTCTCTCTCTATATATATATATATATATATATATATTATTTAGATACATTTTTTTATAATCTTTAATAGTCTAGTGTTCGGTTGACTTAATCACATTCATGTGGATATATATAATTTAGTTACATTTTTTTAATAATCTTTAATAGTCTAGTGTTGGGTTGACTTAAGCTCATTCATGTGGATTTTTCTAATGTTTTTGACATTAAATAATGCCCTTTTTTGGTAATTATGATATACGATTGATCAACTTCTTTTGGTTATGTTGTTATATTTGAGGGGTCTCTATGCTACTAAATTTACTTAGCTTACAATCTTGGTCTACCTTTACTCCTTTTAGTGTCATGTAACTATAGTTTGAATTTTATATTTTTGTATAGTAAAATAACAATTTCCCTAATGTGGTATATAAGCTAATTAAATAATACAATCAATAAACTAGTAATTAATGTAAATAAGAGAGTTAGATTAAAAGAGAGAAGTTAGAATAGTAAATGGTATTTTATGAATTAAAATGCAAGATATTTAGACACTTACCTATTATTTCATGCAATTTGGGCCAATGTTAGATTAATGGATTATGTAGTTGAGAGACGTCTTTCTTCTTGGGAAAAATGTTATCAACTACTATAACCCTTAGAGGAACTAAAACATAAGTACTTAAGGATGATGCAAGAGTACTATAAATGGCCTCATAAAGGGTATTTTTTGAAGCAATATGATAATTAATAGTATACTAACTCTACTAGAGGTAGCCACTAGGCTCGTTATCCTTATTTCTTGGAAACAAAAGAATAAAAGTAAAACTAAATTTTCTGAATATTAATTTAGGTAAAGGGATTTGATTACTTTATAGTTGGTATTTGATTATATACATACATGTTGGGTAAAGGTCATCTCATGTTGGTTTCGTGTAACTCTTAAATGTTTTAATGAAGTTCAACTCCATACCTGGAGGTCTATATATATAGGTCATGGATCTACTGATTTTGATATATTTTTCTAAGTCACTTGACCAGTATTGTGAATCATGTTATGTATGACCTGCCCAAGTGTGAACCTCCAAGGTATTTGAGCAGTGATAGGTAGTAATTGGACCGTGGAAATAATTGATTCCTAAACTACTATTATGGATTAATCAACATTCATTTGGTTCACAGAGGTGAAGGTAGCACGAGCTACCTTGTTATGATATGGTAATAGTTAGCAAGTTGTTGGATTATGTCAATGGTAGATAGGTAGAACTACTATTGCATTTTTTGGACTGGGAGGCATTCACCTAGTTCATGGAGGTGGATTGATAAGGGCAATCCGAGATTTGATACAGTAATGGTTGCACAAGTAGTTACCTCATCGTGTAAGTAACGATAATCGAAGCTAACCATTGTATCAGGAGGGTTCACTAGTAGTCACCTATAGCATAGGGGTGATCAATGCCAAGTGTTACCCAAGATTATGAAGAAGATAGTTGACTATATCACTAAGGTTAGAAGGTGGCATATATCAGAAGCTACTTCTTCCTAAGTGGACATAATTTTTAACAATGGCCTCTAGGCGATTGAAGTTGGAATCCATTGGGCTTGATAGGTTTGCTACTTGTGGAAAGCTTTGGGATGCACGATGGACCCATGATATAGTATGGGTTATACTAAATCCCCTTCTCAGTTGTCAGATGGTATACTTGGCCTTGTTGGGTCGACGACAGACCCCAGGGGGGAATACACCAAATTCTCTTCTCAATTGCTCGATGGTGTAGAAGATCAGGGAAAGGATGGGACCCATAGTATAATGAATAATGTACAAACATTAGTTTCTATCTAGGATGCATTATGGATATGTGTTAGTCAGCGATTGTGGATGTGTTAGTCAGTTATTGTGTATACATGATGTGTGTTGGAGCCAATTGATGTGTATATGTGATTTGAGCTAGAGATAGTCATTGTGTATATGTGATGTGTGTTGGAGCTAGTCATTGTGTATTTGTGATGCATGTTAGAGCTAGTCATATAGTATATGTGATGAGCATATGAGTCATTCATTGTTGTACTTGTGATGTACATATGAGCTAGCCACCATTGTACTTTTGATGTGTGTATGAGTCAATCACTAATGTAATTGTAATGTGTATGAGCTAGTCACTATTGTACTTGTGATGTGCAAATGAACCAATCATAATTGTACTTTCAATGTGTATTAGCTAGTTACCTTGTATATATGTGATGTATGCTTGAGATAGTTATTGTATATGACCTTGAGGATTATGGCATGATATGATCCTTGTGTATTTGTGCATGTTTGTATACTAATGATTGGTGATGTTTGGTATGGGCCCAACAAATTGATGGATAAGTTATTATCATTATATTATATTATAAGCCAAGTTGATAGCTTATGCTAAATGAGTAGACATGGTTAAAGGTGTGATCGAGGATCTAATACAAGAGGAGAGAATGAACTCCCTCTAACATTATTGGATGAACTATGAAGCCTTTGATTTCCCATGAGGGGATATGTAGGCATGGTCACCATGAACCCTCAAGGATTAGATCTAGGTCCAGGAATGATCTTAGCCTTGGGAATTTACCATTCCTATGTGTAAGCATATAAGTGGCAATGTTGAGTTGATGCCACCATGAGGAATGAAGAGCTTTTGAAAGTAACAATTCAAATTTAGATGAAAGATACTTGATCAATTATGTTGGTAGTTATGGTGAATTGTTAAAAATAAAAATAAAAAATTGTAGTGGCATAGATTCTATGAAGATTTGAGTAGGCCTACAAACATTGAGTAGGCTTATTGACTTAAATGATTATGTTTACTTTTGGTCATTTTTTTCAATTTTTTATTACTGTAAGTTTATGCTTGAATATTGAGGTAATCCTTTGCTTCATTGTTGCAATGCCTCTCCTTCCAATTGATAATTGAAAAGAAGTCGAGTGTGTGGAAGATGCTTCCTACACCAATCTAAGCGGGGGAGAGTTGCAAAAATTGCTTTAACATCTTTACAGTTAAAATATACAATAAAAAAATAACACAAAATTTACATGGGAAAATGCTTTCGAGAGAAAAACCCCACTTTGAAACATAGTTCAATTATATTATTCAACAACAATAAACAAATTACAATATAATTGCAGAGCTATGCTCTTGCAAGAGTTTTCACAATTCTCAACAATTTTGGAGTAATTTTGAAAACATAATGATACTTTAACAAAACAACAATCTACAACTCCAAAATACAGGTGCTCAATATATAGGAGCTTACAATGCATTAATTAATGCCAAAGGCAAAATATGCAATATCCAAAACCATTATATGTGCATAATGATAAGTTTCCACATGTCACCACATGCAATATTGTAACTGCCAACTGTCTTTAAACTTGCACATGCAAAACATTCACCTGTCAAAATATGACTGCATCTCCAAACCTCAAATTCCATGCAAATTCAACATGAAATAGAAATTGTCTTCATGCACAACTCCACCTATATAGGGGAACTTCTAACTTGACTTATCCTTGAAAATATAAATTCCAAGTTGTAACTCACAAAACAATATGAGATGATTATGAAAAATAATTTCCACATTAAATAATTAAACATACTTTCCTAACAACAGCAACAGTTCTCCACAAAAAATTGTTACTAGCTTTGAAATCCATTTGAACTCACTTGGTCAATGCTTTTGACCTTTATAAGTTTGCTGTTTGTTACAGATAATTTAAAGTGAAGCACCAGTTTAATCCGTTCCATGTCGTATGCTTTTCCTGTTGAAAAAGATACGAAAAGGAACAACTACAGAGCTAGAGCTCTGTTAGGAACAGCACACTAACAAAGAACTATAAGGAACAGAATAAAACAAAATTTGTATTACCGTATATCCAAAAAAGTTTACATTTAGAAAATTGGTACAAACTTCAGAGCCTCTGCTCTGTTCTCTTCTTCCACTGTTCTTCTCACACACTCTGCTGCTGCAGCTTCTGTTCTTCCCATCTGAAAAACTTCAATTACAAAGACATTCTTCTATTTTTTACTCCATGCTATCTTCTCTCCAAACATTCCCGCTCACTTCAAATTCAAACTCACCTGACTATATTTAGTTCACACCCAATCAACATTTAATATTTGCAATGGCCTCAGAGACTTGACATCCAAAAAATAATTGATGTTAGCTGGTTGCAGAAGCAGTAAATGTTCCCAGATCCAGGAGATCTACGTCAGACAAAGTACGTATCAAGAATATACGTTCTTAATTTGAGCACATGTTCTTAATTTCAATTTGATATTGACCTGCTGCTAACTGCTTTTTTCTGCAAGTTAAATTGTTTGCATATCCTATACACTCAATAGAAGCTGTCTATGTATTCTACTGTTTGTTAATGCTCCAATCGCTTACTCTAGATGACACGATCTTGATATTCCATCTTTCAGCAGATTTGAAAGTGGAGGAATTCCTAGGTCAAGAACTTTGAACGTTAAAGTTATCGTGGACGAAGTTCCTTATCTGAGGAGAGCAGATTTGAAATTGTTCTCCAAAGATTCCATAAGCAGACAACTTGCTCCCGAGATCAAAAACAATCTAAATTGTTTTATTCTGACTGTGATGCCAGTCTACAAAACCCCCCTGCCCAGTTTGTCTCACATTTCCTAAGTTATACAAGCTAATTAAAGCAGGCTCTGAAGCTGCATCACAGGCCTACTTTCTCATACAACTGATCAGCAGTTGTTTTCAATACATGCAGAATTTTCCACTCTTCACCTTCCTTCAGGGTCACTATGCACTCCTTCATTACTCAATAATTATTTATATCAACATCACAATTGTCTGAAGCAGTTACAATGGTAACTATCCATCTTCCTGGGCACGAGAAACAAACCTCATGCGGGGTACCCTGTATATATAAGTCCTCCTGTAATAGAGCTCTCAAACCAAACCATAGGGGACAACAAGATTTTTCTAATTTAACCACTCTGTGACGCTATTCCCACCGAATCCACTGATATACATATCACTATCAACTTCACTGACCGCATCTGAATCCCTCTGTGGTTTATTCTCACTGAACCTGCTGGTGTAGGCATTTCACTATCAATTTCAGTGATTGTATGAGACTCCAATCACGTCAGAAAAAAGTTGCGGGTGTAAGGTTAATTCTTCTTTGCCAGTTGCTCTTCCAAATGCACCATAAATTTTGAGGGTACAATCTGATATTGATAAAGAAAAAAAGCCTTTAGTGTATTGACAGTGTGAGTGGACACAGGACAGTGAATTATTTTCTTGTGGTAGATCCCTGAAACATATTTAGATTATCTTTTTGATAAAGCAAAAATTAAAGCTCAAGGTCAGTAATGAACAAAATTATTCTACCTTAGAAATTGCAAGTTTTCTTTTAGCCTGTTAGATCCAGTTTTCCTTTAAATACCCGCAACATGTGAATGAAATCCCGTACTGTTGCATTGTTGCAGCATGAAAGTCACAGACTTTTCGATGCAAGCAACTCTTCAACACCTGTTATACTCTGCAGCATCGCACAGCTGGAAATTGTCATCCACTTCAAGTAGCTCAATCGGGCAAGACTTGACAACTCCTCAAGCTCTGGAAATTCACTAATGTGCAGCTCTGCAAGCTTTGAAAGATTACATATTCCTGCTATCAGTTTCAATCCTCTACAGCCTTGCAGACTGAGTTTGATGAGTGTTGCTGGCAGTGTTATGTTGTGCAGCTTCCCAAATCTATCAACTGTAATCCTCTTCAAATGGTTTATATTGGCCAGGCATAATTCAAGCTCAAGAACCCAACAATCAGAAATGTTCAATTTTTTAAGTTTTCTAAGATCAGATATACCTGACACTCTTTCAATTTCCTTCAATTTACAATTGGCAGTTACTAATGTTCAATTCTACAACCTTCCATAGATATATTCCTGGCATGTTTTTCAAATATTCACACTTTATAATTGTAATTTTTTCCAGGCAGCTCAGCTGTGAAATAATTCTCTTGGAGTTCAAACATTCACTATTCTAGAGGCTTTCATCAGATCAGATATTCCCGATACAGTTTTGAAATGATTGCAGCTCACAATGGAAATCCTTTCCGTGCACGGATGACCAAGACTTAATTCCTCAAGCTCAGGACATTGACTAATCTCAAATACTACCATACTTGTACATGTTGCTGACAATCTTTTCAAATGTTTACAATTGTCAATCTTGAGACAAGTCAATGTTTTTATGCTTACTAAATCCACTTCAATTAGATTTTGCATGTGCTGAAGTCTGAGAGATTGGAGGCTGGGACAGTAATTCCCGCTAATTGAGAGCTTGGTTACAAGTTCGTGGTTGCTAATCTTTAGATTTTCGAGGTTTCTCATGGGGGACCTAA
Organism: Sequoia sempervirens; assembly: GCA_007258455.2. Lineage (NCBI taxonomy): Eukaryota > Viridiplantae > Streptophyta > Pinopsida > Cupressales > Cupressaceae > Sequoia > Sequoia sempervirens. Next base: position 33,541 of record VDFB02016732.1, on the reverse strand, counting down.
CAGTTCTACACTCTTCCCCATTATTCAATACCACTTCCCCAGTTAGTTTGAAATTCTTGATTTCCAAAATCTTAAGAGCAGTCCTTTCTCCCCCATTTTAGGAAACCAGTTCCCCATGCAGTACAGAATATCTCAAGTCTAAACTACCAAGGTTCATTCCCAGACATTGGAATAAAGAAAAACCTTGGATTGGCAATTCTGAGGCAGCTAGGACTACCTTTTCCAAATTATTTGATATTCCTGATAAATCTGGAAACTCCTTCAACAATGTTTGAGAAATCTGCAGCTCTTTCAACTGGGAGGGTGGCTCAAATTCAAAAAGAAATTGTTTCAAGCTTTTGGATGCTAAATAATAGTGTAGAAACTATAAAAGTGCAATGCATTTCATTATAACATTAATGGCGAATCAATTGTCCATAGAGAATAACAAAATACCTGTCGGTGACTCTGCCACATTCTTTTGAGAAGACCACCGCTGATTCTTAAACTCTGCAAATTTTGAAGAGGAATCCATGAAGGAATACATGCGTGCTCCTTATGGTCCAGATCAAGCTGAAGCCATAGCAAAACAGCTGATGGCTCGGAACAATTGCTTGATTCCCCTAAAAATTATGTGATTTGAGAATTCATGGACCTATCAAAAATGGAATTGAAACACCTGCCTTTGGCTTGGACTGGAATGCTTTGGAATCCCTTCGATTCCTGCATTCACAAAAGCAACCCATCCTTTTGTTGCAATATGAAACTAATAGTTGTAACATCAAAATAAGGAGCAGAAATCTGAAAGACGTAAGAAGTATACCAAATATTTAAGATCTTGAGGGCGCCACAGGCGAAGAGGAAAAGCCAATTCATTTGCCATTTCTCTTCCTGAGTCCCGCAGGTGATCATGCATTCTCAGTAAAATGCAATCTGGATCAGAATAGTCAATAATTTCTTCAACAAGACACTTATTTTTTAGTGTTTCCAGACCATGTTGGGCACTCCATCCAGATCCATCCCACACTTGTATGGCCGTACTCTTTGATTTGCCAATAAAGAAACATGCAGCATCCATGAAAATTTGTTTTTCCTCACTATCTAATGCATCGAAGCTTATTTTAAGTCTCTGTTTTATGTCCTGAGGCAGCACCTTACGAGCTTTATTAAATTCTAGCCACCAATAATCCTGGGTTCTACCATGAACATGCCTCCCCAGAACTTGAAGAGACAGAGGCAAGCCTCCGCAGATGTCCATGAAGGCTTCTACCACATTCTCGTATTCCGGAGGTGGTTCGGGCTGCCCTAAGGCATGCGAACAAAAGAGCTGTCTGGCATCATTTCTGTCCATTCCCTTTAGGTTATACCCAAAGGTTATTCCTGCCTTTATTAGCACTGGCACATCACGGGTTGTCACAATAACCAAGCTATTGTCGAATTTATGTAGAATATCCATGACCGGTAAAACATCTAATTGCTCCACATGATTAATATCATCTAGAACTATCAGAAAGCTTAAAAAACTAGTCATTCCCATACAATGCTTGATATATCTTGTTCCTTCCTCTGTACTATGAAAATTGGGGGTATTATCATGGAATAGTTCTCTGAGGAGTTTAATTTGCAAAGAATGCAATTCCCCTTTTGCAGAGGCTTCACGCACATCAAACAGGAAACATGAACGGGAATATTGAGTACGCTTTTGGTTGTACAACTCTTTGGACAACGTTGTTTTGCCTACCCCACCCATTCCAAAAATTGCTACAATCTTGGCCTCTCCTTTACCTTCTTCATTCACTCTGCACTGCCTTTCCAAATCTTTCACAAGTTCATCAAGGCAACTCGTTTCAAAATCATGTACAAGGTTGTCAAGTCCTACTGGGTATTTAGCAACATGCAAAGATTTTGTCCTCTGTACTTCTTTCTGCACTGCTGACACTATGCTTTTGCAATCACTCAGACTTTGCAGAAGGAAAACAGATTTTGATAAGAAACTCAACATCTGCAAAGAAATCTGAAAAGGAAAAAATTCTAATGGCTAAAATTAAGCATTTTGTAAGAAAGAAAAGAAAATAGAGTAAAATTAGAGAGTATATTTAAAATAGCAGAAATCATACTCTGAATAGTGTTCATATCCTATGGTAAATGACACGGATTGAAGTTCTTCCTTCCACTCCTTAAGCTTGTCCGAGTACCTGGATTTCTTTGCGTAATCAGTGAATGCATTAGCATACACTCCCTTCTCTATGTGGCGGAGTTCCCAAGGCTCCACACCGTAAAACATAGGAATGATCTTAGCTTGACTGTGTAGCATGAGAACCAGCTCAGCCAAACACCAAGGGGACTCTGCATATCCTTTAGAAAAGATGGCTATGTGAGCTGAGGCAGAGCGGATGGCAGCCTCAATGGTAGAAGTAAAAGAATCTCCAAATTCTTTCTCTTTCGAATCAAGAAACGCTCGTATTCCCAACTCACGAAGGGAATTGTAAAGCTCAATGGCCAGAGTTTCCTTGACATCAGGACCTCTGTGGTTGATGAACACATCAAACAATCTCGAAGATGCAGAGAGCTTATGCCATGCGGTTCAGTTCCAGAGAAAGCATGATGTTCACCATTTCCATGGTGAGATGAGGAAGATGCCATGGATGGAAGAATGAGACTTACAATACTGACACCAATAAATACACATCAGTAGTGTATGACGTAATGTCTATCGGACTTAGTAATTTTCCAGATGTATATCTGGACTTTCTTAGTTGGGTTCTTGGTCTTAATGTAATTTGAAACCCTATACAATAGATGCCTTACCACAATTTGGGGTTTTTATATTTGATTGTTTTGTGATCAACAGATAATTATTATTTTATTTTATTTGCCCTAATTTCAAATCTGACTCAGAGTTCAAGATTTGCAGCCATGTATTAATTTGAGATTTGCAGCCGCCTTGTTCAATTTCTCGAATCAACCTCTGAAAAGACAGCTTCCTAATCAAAACCCTAGTGTTGTTCTGGTAGTTATAAATTTCACAAGGAGTAACAGTTCCAGGACTTCTTCACTCCGTCTCTTGTGGGAACCAACTTATGAGCAGCCTTGGTGGCAAGCTGCTTCCTGGGAGCTTCAAACGAGCCATTCCACCTTCCTCTCTTCACAGAAACACGCAGAGATCCCGATTCTTCTGAGACCTCACGGATTTGCAGAGAAGTGTAAATCTCGTGAATCCAACTGGTGTCAAGCAGAGATGGAATGACATTGGGATTTTTTCATAAGAGCTGATACCAATGTCTTCAGTCCCACGCGACAGTTTGTCAATGGTATCCCCCACACACCATTGACTCCTGCGTGGACATCTGTAAAAGAGGCGTTGATATTATTCAAAGGAGATTGTCGTGAGAAATCTTGCATTCTTTCATAAAAAAGCTTTACTTCACATCTTAAAAACTTGATCACTGACTTGCATCTTAAAAACTCGACCATTGACTTAAACTTACCACAATCTTTAAAAATATATGTGTTTTAAAAGCATAAAGCTTGATGCTTCAAAAGCCCACGATGAAGGTTGGATTTTTTTTTATTATAAAAAAAGTGCCTTAACATTAAAAATTAGTGATATCTAATTTAGATATTGAAAGTTTCTTTAAAAAGGTTGAGATTTTAAACTTCTTAACATTGCACTCCTTTTTTAAAAATAATAAATATATCTTTTATAATTAAGTGTATCATTGATTAAAATCAATAATTATTTTTAACAAAAGTTAGAGATGTATCTTCTAGGTGGAATGTAAATGCCCCACTCCACATCCTACAGGAAAGTTAAGATACAAGATCTTATAGGCCTCTCAATTATTGACATGGTAGAGAATAACCTCGTGAGGTTTGAACTTTGGTTGTTGGTATGTTTTTTATTTTTTCTAAAGATTTTTATTTATTTTTTAATTCGTAAGATTTTAATTTTGATTTTTTTTTGTAGTGAACCCTCCAATCAACCCATACGATTGTGCAGTCATATGACTAGAGCTAGGGGGTTAAATTCTTTTTTCTTTTTTCATAGTGGTCAAAATAGGACAATTTTTATATGAATTTTTGTTTCTCACTCATCCTAGATCTAATTGTGAGGCCTATTTTTTTTTAAGACATCAACTGTGAAATGTTTCTAATAAAACCATAATATGAAAACCCATTCCAAGAAACTCTTTTGACCCAAATTTCCCAAACCTCATATTTGCACTAAACCCAACAAATCTACAAATCCTAAAAATCCAAATTTTTAAATCAACACTTGTACATGTGTTCATACCTTGTAATATCTCAAATCTTTTTTGCATTGTTATGGATTCAATTTTACACTATATTTACTCAAACTATGGTTATAACAAAATATGGGAGCTCACACCTCCCACAACCATGAAACCTTTATACCATTTGGTAGGAAATATTGCATAGTATCTAAAATATTAAATCTATTTCTTATATAAACCCATGAGAGAAAAATGTGCATACAAGATTATAAAATAACCATAATGCAAAGATCAAATAGACAAGCCACATGATAGCACAAGATATACTCTAGAAAAATCCTTAAGAGGAAAAAAAAACTAGCCTCCAAAAACATTTTTACTTTATTTATTATTCAACAATAAAATAATGCATGCACTTTCAGAGTTACAATGAATGTTTTTGAAACATCAAGCCTCTCTAATGAATTCTCCATGTGTTGAAGCATGAATCCACAATCCCATGCCATGCTTCATATATGCACTCCTTGCAAAGACTCAATACTATGACAACAGGCACTCACCTAGCCTTGACCATAACCACATGTGTTTGTCAACCTTATAGATACAAACTCGCACAAATACAACCAAGTGGTAAGATAAAACCATGTGCCTCAAAACTATAAGAACACAAAAACCATTGACCCCTCATTTAATATTGGGTATTAAGATACACATTATTAAATTTTTTTCCCTAAATATTAAATAATTATCCTATGTCTCTTACACATAAGTCAATTAACCCAATGGTACATACAAATATATAATTAACCCCAAATAATTACCTAGTGTGGCTAACCATGTCTCTTAGATGCACTGCAACTAAATAATTATATAATTAGAACATTATAATAAATCAATCTATGCAATGGTGTACAAGAGAAAATCTTAATAGTGGAAGAACAAGATCATCATATAAATTTTCCTCAAGTGCAAAGGCATCCATGTGTAATGAAAAGGTGTAGGTAGTGAGGAAGAAAGAAAGGATGGAAGATCCATCCATGTGAAGGAACCATCAAATTGAATATCCCAGCCAAATTAGACATCACTTTAATCATTGAAACAAACAATCAACAATCATTCATGTCTTCATAATAGCCAAGAAAAATGAATGGTTGACTCTTCTTAATTTCCTTATGTTGTCCATTTGGTATGAATTCCCAAGCCTCACTACCAAATACCTTGAATAAGGAAACATAAGGATTGATATTAGACCAAGCATCCTCTAGAGTGAAATTTTGAACTATCTTGTGGAGAGTGTGATTTTGAATATAGTGGAACACTTGATTTATTTATCCCAAATGGGTAAAATCAAAAACCTGTGTCACACTTTTGGTCAACTAAATACTTCTTAGTGAAACATGTTTTCTCTAAACAGTTCCGAGAAAACAAGTTTTCCCTAAATAGTTTCAAGAAAAATAAAAACTACATGGCTTATACATGACAAAGAGTTTCAAGCAAAACACTTTATAAAAAAAATCTTTAAAAATTTAAAATGTGCCTCAATTTACATGTAAATTTTTTACTTAAACATTTTCAACCAAAAGCCTTTCAATCAAAAATATTTTAGTAAAAAATTATCACCCTCACATAGATCAAAATCCAAGAGGTAGAGGAAGATTAGGTAGAGGATTCAAAAGAGGTGGCTTTCACGAAACCTATTTTTGATGCGGTGAAGAGGGACATAGAGCTTATGACTACACTCGCAATCAAGAAAGACCCAAAGAAGACCTAAAAATAAAAACAAAGTAACAAACATCAATCAGAGGATGCACACTCATCACACTCCAAATAAGCAGAAGGAGGTGAAGTCCTAGTGACAAGAAGAGCATTGGTGAATGAAGAAGATGAACCAGATCAAAGAAAGAGATTATTCAAGACAAGATGCAAATGCAAAGGGAAAGCTTGTAATGTCATCATACATAGTGGAAGCATAGATAACTTGGTATCCAAATAAATGGTGAGAAAACTAAACCTATAAAGAAGCGCCTGAAACCATACCGAATATCTTGGGTACAAGATAATCAAAAGCTTTTGATAAGCGAAGAATGTCTGGTAAAATTTAAAATAGGAAGATATTTTGATGAAATATTGTGTGATATAATTCCAATGGATACATGTCATATTTTGTTAGAGATTCCTTGGCAGTATGATAGGAAAGCAATGCATGATAGTTGTGCTAATACATATACCATAGTTAAGGATGGTGTGAAGCATAAATTGAAACCTTTGAAAGAAGATTTGGTTCAAGTTTGTGGTAATGCAAGAGTATGTTTAGTTGATGCAAGAAAATTCTTCTATGGTATGAGGCATGATAAAAAAAAAATTGTTTTGATTCCTAAGTCTGACTATGAAAATGTGGAAGATATTCCAGTGGAGGTTGTAGATTTGTTACAAGAATTTATGGAAATTGTTTCAAATAATGCACCTGAGGGGCCACCACCCATAAGAAGGATAATTCATCAAATTGATCTAATACCAAGAGAAATTTTTCCTAACATCTAAGTGGCCCATAGAATGTCTACAACCGAAAGTGAAGATTTGAACAAGAAAGTTCAAGAACTGTTGCGGAAAGGCTTGATTCGAGAGAGCCTAAGCCCATGTGCAGTGCCTATTGTTTTAGCACCAAAGAAAGGAGGGGGGTGGAGGATGTGCATGGAATCAAGGGCTATCAATAAGATCACCATAAAATACATATTTCCATTACCCATAATGGATGATATCATGGACTATTTGAGTGGAGCTGAATACTTCACCAAGATTGATTTGAAGAGTGGATACTATCAAATACGAATCTGAGAAGGTGATGAGTGGAAGACAACTTTCAAGACTAAGGAAGGTTTGTATGAATGGTTGGTCATGCCTTTTGGACTAACCAATGCTCCTAGTATGTTTATGAGGTTGATGAATGAGATACTGAAAGAGTTTTTGGGCAGATTTATTATTGTTTATCTAGATGATATATTGATATTTAGCAAGACACTAGAGTAGCATTTGTTGCATATAAGATTTGTTTTTGAAAAGTTGAAGGAGGAAAATTTTCTCATTAACTTGAAAAGGTGTAGCGTTATGAAGAAAGAATTGGTATACTTGGGTTTCATTGTTTCAGGAGAAGGTCTCAAGATGGACCCAGAAAAGGTGAAAGCTATTTTAGAATGGCCTACACCTAGAAGTGCTACCGAGGTGATATCATTTCATGGTTTAGTAAGTTTTTACAGAAACTTTATTAGAGGTTTTAGTAGTATTTGTGCACCACTAACTGAGACCATGAGAGGGGATAAAAGAGATTTTGAATGGATTACAGAGGCAGCAAGAAGCTTTGATTGTTGAAGGAAAAAGTGACTAAGCAACCTATTTTAGCACTCTCAGATTTCAACAAGGTGTTCCAAGTTGATTGTGATGCAAGTGGTAATGCCATTGGAGTTGTTCTAAGTCAAGAAGGTAAACCCATTGCTTATTTTAGTGAGAAGTTAAATGATGCAAAAGGAAAATATTTAGTGTATGATCAAGAATTTTATGCCATTATACAAGCATTGAAAAAGTGGAGACACTATCTTTTTCCTAAGGAGTTTGTTTTATTTACTAATCATCAAACACTCCAATATTTGAGTAGTCAAGGGAAGTTAAATCAAAGGCATATGAAATGGGTAGTGTTCTTGCAAGGTTATACTTTTTTTTTTAAACATAGAAGTGGGAAGTCTAATAGGGTTGCAAATGCTTTGAGTAGAAGACAAGGTTTGTTGATTGAAATGCAGGGTTTGTTGGATTCAATGAGATGAAGGAGTTTGTATGAAGAGGATCCAGATTTTGGAGAGGTTTGGAAGGCTTGAAATGAGCCCATTGTTGGTGATAGAACCAAGTGGTTGGATTATTTAATCCAAGATGGTATGTTGTTCAAAGGTAACAAGTTGTGTATTCCTAGAAGTTCAATGAGAGTAAATTTGATTAAGGAAAAGCATAGTGGAGGACTTGCAGGGCATTTCAGTTTTGATAAAACCATAGCACTTGTTGGAGAGAAATATTATTGGCCTCGATTGCAGCAAGATATCAGAAAATTTGTGCAAGGTTGTAGGATTTGTTAGGCATCAAAAGGAACTAGTAAAAACACAGGTTTATATCAACCACTACCAGTACCTAAGAGGCCATGGAAGGAGATTAGTATGGATTTTGTTTTGGGTTTTCCAAGAACCCAAAGGGGACATGACTCAATATTTTTTGTTGTAGATAGATTTTCCAAGATGGCTCATTTTATTCAATGCAAGAAGACTAATGATGTTGTGAATGTTGCAGAATTGTTTTTCATGGAAATAGTTAGATTACATGGTCTTCGAAAGAGCATTGTCTCAGATAGGGACACAAATTTTGTGGGGTACTTTTGGAGGACCTTATGGAAGAAGATGAAGACTGATTTGAAGTTTTGTTCAACTTACCATCCACAAAAAAATGATCAAACAGAGGTGGTAAACAGAAGCTTGGGTAATTTGTTGAGATGCCTAGTTGGAGATAAGCCAAAATGGTGGGATTTGATTCTACCTCAAGGGTATGTGCAGGATCATGGTGCGCCAAAAAGTGGCAATATTATGGGGGTATGTGGCTGACGACCTTTTTTTCACCCAAAATTAATGAAACGAAAAGGGTTTTTAGAGGAGATTCTTAGCTTTCCAAAAATATAAATTATGATTTAATTTTAATTTAATAAATAATTATTATTCATTTTCTATTAGAATTATGACTAAAGTCTAATCGATGAGGTGATTGAAAAACATCTATAACTTTCAAAGCGGTATCATATTTTTAGTCGAAACATCACATTCTATGCTTCACATACTATAGGATTAAAAAATAAATAAATTTCATGAAGTTTTGACCAAGTTAAAGGTGGTCAACAGGGCAATTTTTATATTTTCTAAAAGTTGTAATAAAAATTCATAATTAATTATTACTTGGAAAAAAATTACAAAAAATATGCATCACATCTAGACATGAGTCCTCTACTTATATATAAAATCTTACAAAAAATATTATTAATTTATTATGGTTAGGGTGGTCAGACAGACACCTACTTCTTATTTTTTCCCTGAAATTTAAGTACTACTACATTGGAATTTCAAATTTTCACCAAATAGATTTTATTTTATTTTAAATAAACATAGTATTTTAGAAACTACATTCAATTTTCTACAAATTCTATTCTTACATATTTTTGAAATAATATAGATAACTTATTCAAATATTTACGTCAAGTTACCTAACACTGATTTTTCTGAATTTTTTGCCACTTAAGGGCCTGTTTTTTGCATGATGATCCTGCACATACCCTCAAGAAGAATTTGTGTATAACAACTCAATGAATAGAAGTATTGGTAAGTCCCCATTCCAATTTTTTTATGGAAGCAACCCAAGAGTTGTTTCAGATCTGAAAAAGATTGATAATGTTCATACGAAGAGTGTAGAAGCAAAGGATTTTGCTAAACACATAAAGAACATATATAAGGAGGTACGAAATCACATCAATAAAATGAACTTTTAGTACAAGTCCAAGGTTGGTTTGAAGAGGAGACATAAGGAGTTTCAGGTTGGTGATGAGGTAATGGTACACTTGAGAAAAGAAAGATTTCCAGTTGGTACCTATAACAATTTAAAAATGAAGAAGTTTGGGCCTTGTTGAATTGTGAGTAGGCATGATTCAGGTAATGCATATGAGGTGGTGTTTCCTAGTGGACTTAATATTTCACCCATATTTAATACTTCTTATTTAACAAAGTTCCATGAAGTTGAAAGTGATGAAGGTACCATAGGTGAAACAATTCATATACCAACACCTACTTCAAAAGAAGGGAAAATAGAGATGATTTTGGATAACAAGGTGAGTAGGAGTACAAGGCACAAGCAATACTTTGAGTACTTGGTCAAATGGTTTGGAAGGCATATGAAAGATTCATCTTAGTTTTCAAAATTTGAATTTGAACATATTGGTTACCCTCTTGAGAAGTGACAAGGTCATTTTTCTTCTACCTTGGGTGTCTGATGCAAGAGCATCCATGGTGTACTAGCAATCTTGTGTCACCAAAAATATTTTATTTTTCTTTGTTTGATTTCAATAAGGGCTAGGATGATATAAAATAATAATTTTCATTTTCAACATTGTAAATTCATGTTGTCCTTGCTTCCCTAAAATGTTGTTTAGAAGTTGCAGGTTTTTGGAGTCTTGTAACCTAGTCGTCGGTTCTTTGAGTTCCTTAACCAAGTCGTTAAGTTCTTAAGTTTCCTAACCTCCTGATTCCTTGAATTTTCATTCCTTCTATTGAGTCTCAACCATAGCATGATTGTCTTTTTGGTCGGTAATTTAGAGGTTTCCAAAACTTCATAACCCCCAACTTGTGGTTCTAATGTTCCAGTCTTCTGTGATCGGGTGATGTTGTAACAATTTTTCCAATTTTCAAGGTGTCACATTCTCATATTTTCCCCTTGGAATAAATTAAATGGCACATTAATGCAACATTAAAAGTCAGGTGTTGTTGAATTAAAAAGGCATGGCTTGGAGAGGAAGTTTTGGGGAGGGAAGTTTCAGGAGAAACGTGGGAGAATTTTTTGAGGGGCACACCGAAGGTGGTCGGGATTGGCACTAGATTGTTGAAGGCATCTTTGTTGCAGGTGTTTCATGTAGGGTTGAAGAGGAGTCCATGAGCTTCCTTTTGTTTTAATCTTTTGCATGTTTGAATGAAATATAAGTTGTAGATTTCTCTTCCAAATTTTTTGTGTTTCTATGTATTTGCAACTTTCTTGTATTGTGTGTTTGTGAGGTTTTGTAATCACATCTAAAATGGAGAGTCTCCCTTTTGTGTGACATTTAAATTGTGTATCAATAATGCTAGACCTAAAAAGGGAAATTTATAAAGAAAAAATAGAAAAATCAAACAAAATGAACCCATGCATGTAGATATTTATGGTTAATGTGCTTGATTATTTTCCTTATTCAAAGGTTTTGTTTCAATTGTGTTTGGCTCCTTGTAAATGGATGCATATAACTTCTCTAATAAGACCTTTATCGCACAATGTACCCAAAAAAAAAATTTCCACATTGACTTTCCACATAGCTTTGGCATACCCATTGCACACCAAGGTGTGATTGCTAGTTTACTTCCTACTATCTTCTCTGAAAAAATACCCACTCACTTAAAATTCAAACTCACCTAACTCTATTTAGTTCAAATAGAATCAACATTTAAGATTTACAACTAGCATCAAAGATTTGACCTCCAAAAAATAATTGAAGTTAGTTGGGTGCAGGAGCAGTAAATGTTCCCAGATCCAAGAGATCTATGTTAGATCAAATACTTGTCATGAATTTACTAATCTTTCTCAGGATTAGAAATTCCAACATTTCGTGGATTAGAATTTGAGCACATGTTCTTAATTTCAATTTGATATCAATTGACCTACCGCTAACTATTTTTTGCTATAAGTATAATTGTTTGCATATCCTATCCATTCAATAGAAGTTTTCTATGTATTCTACTATTTGTTAATGCTCCAATGGCTTACTCTAGATGATACGATCTTGATATTCCATCTTTCAGTTGTTCCACCAAGTCATTGGATTTTTAACATTATACTTGAGCTGATAATCCCATGACCACTGATGAAAGTGGAGGAAATCCTAGGTCAAGGACTTTAGACCTTAAGGTTGTCATGGACGAGGTTCCTTATATGAGGAAAGTAAATTTGAAATTGTTCTCCAAAGATTCCATAAGTAGACATCTTGATCATGAGATAAAAAATTATCTAAATTGATTTTTCCTGATTGTTATGTCAATCTACAAAACCCCCATCCCAATTTGTTTCACATTTCCTAGCACTATTATTTTAAGTTGTATCAAGCTAAGTAAAGTAGGCACTGCACCTACATCACTAGCTTTCTTTCTCATACAACTGGTTAGGAATTGTTTTTAATACATGCAGAGTTTTCCACTCTTCACCTTCCTTCATTCTTCATTACTCAATAATTATTCATATCAACATCACAATTGTTTCAAGCAGTTACAATGGTACATATCCATCTTCCGGGGCACAAGTGAAATAAGCCCCATGTAGGGTAGCCCGTATATATAAAAGGGTGTTGGCAAGAAGTTGAGTCCACTTTTTGGCCAAAAAGTGAAGTATTTTTCCTGATTTTCTGAATTTGACACATTTGACCTTAAAATTTGAAGTATTTAGAGATGGAATCTTCAAAAAAGTCACTAACCATACAATGTAGTACTTGGAGTCTAGTTTTCAAATATGTAATTTATTTCAATACCCAAATTGTACAAATTGAGTTTCAATAATTGTTTCTAAAAACCACTATTTAAAAGTCACTTTGTTTTTTTACCATACCATGCACATGTACAACATCCATATTTTGACCTCACTAATCTTATTTTTCTAAATCCTTTTGGGAAAATATTTGTGACTCACTTAAGTTTGTTCTTGATATTTTTTTGTAATTTTTTATTGAATTTTTTTTTTTTGTTAATTTTTTATTAGGCATATTTGTCATTTTGAAAAAACATCATGTACGACACGCATAAGATGACCTAAACTTATCATTTTTTCATTTTTTTTTAAATTGAAAATAATTTTCTTAGGTTTTTTTCTCATGCAATCCATTCGTCAAAATATTATGTTGATCAAAAGTTATTAAAATATTAAAAAACCTTGATATTTAAAGTTTATGGACCAATTCCATCAGAAATTACTTGAAAAATAGAAAAAATAATCCAATTGTAAAAAAATTACATATTTAGAATATGCATTGTCTCATCTAAAATGGGTTTTAATTTTGTCAAAAAATTCTGCAAAAAAAGTCGTTAGCCATATGTCCAAACGGTATTTTTCTTTGACATTGTTAGGACCTTCAACTTGCAAGTCAAACTAGGTTGAAGTCCTAGGTTCGGATTCCCAATTTTTTTCTCGAACCAAAGTACAAGGTAAAAATCCTACCACAAAGCAAATTCAAATTCAATTTTTTGGAAACAAGATCCTATTTTATAAAGTGGGATCCCGTTTTATAATAGTACATGGCGTGACTATTGATAGGGAAACAGGATCTCGTTCTATAAACAAGATCCTGTTCCTTTGTCAACAGTCCCCACATTAAATATTGGGAACAAGATCTTGATTATAAAATAGGATCTAGTTTGTTAATAAATGGGACCTCGTTCTATAAACGGGATCCCATTTGTTTTTAACCGTTTTATTTAAATTTATTGTCAATAATTACTATGAAGTCTGCAACTTCACATGTATGGCCGAGAGCAGTAAAATTGGGCTATTTTTCATCAACTATTATCTTTACAGGTGGTGAACTTGTATTTTTGATTAATTTTTTCAAAGGAGGCATCATGTAAACTGTTTTTGAAGTGGAATTGTGTTAGCTTTGTACTTGTTTGGAGGAACAAAATGTCTTCAACTTGCAATATGGATTGATTTTTTCAAAGGAGGCACATGAAGAAAATAGTTTTTAAAGTGGAATTGTGCTAGTTTTCTACTTGTTTTGAGGAACGCAAGAGGAAGAATTGTTAGAATAGCCAAGATCTGATTGCAAACCAAAATATTCCTTCCACAGAAGAAGAAAACGAAAAAGCAGAGATTGCATAAAAACATGCAAATTGATATATTCGAAAGTGATCAATTAATTACAAAAGATAATTTGCTTTATAAAAGCAAAGATACCTAAACCTAATCTTATCTTGAGCAACAAGATAGCTCGATAAGATAAATAAAAGATCCTATATCTTAGGAATTAAATAATGCCTAAGTAAACTTATGCAAGCGTAATTAAATATTAATTACACTAACACCCCCCCATAAGTGCAACTTAGGGAGAAGTAGATTATTATGCAAATATGAGTCCCGGCAACAAGGCCGATGAGGTACTCATGTACAAATTTAAAGAGAGAGAAACCCCCCTCAGTGAGATGAACTGCTGCGAAGAATCACTGGAAGAACTCTGTAGAGTAACACTGGAACTTGATATAGGCAAGCAAGGAAATATTCTTCTGTATACTACTGAAACTGGATGAGAGTCACTGATTGACTCAAGGAATCATGATTAAAGCAACAGAAGACCCGATGCCACGGAACACTCGAAAACTCCAAACTGGATCAACTCTGGAATCTGTAAGCAACAGTAGATGAATGGACCCATAATGATGACAAATCTGGAAGTTGTGTATCTCGATGCCGATGTCAAACTGTGACTGAAACTCTTCCATGGGAAGGAGTACCAAAAATAGACTCTGGAACAATAACCATAAAAAAAACATGGCCCTCAAACTAAGATGGATCCAATGTGGAACATTAACCATAGGCTCTCAATCTGAAGTGTGAACCGATGAATCTGATATGTGTCAAGCAAGACAAGAATGTGGCTAAAAAGAGACAACAGGAAACCAGACAAACTCATGCAAGTTGTCACCAAAATGAAATATGGATGCAATAACCCCCCTTAATGGAACTTTATATCAGTTCGTTTATTACAATACCCAATGATTGCATAAGGAGATAATGCAAAATTACAGAAACATATGTGAAAATGCAAACCTAGAGCACGAAACAAAAATGAATGCATGCCTAAAATAAGTTACAAATTTTCTGTAAATGACCTTAGATCTGCATAGAGGCCGAAACCAGCTTTCCAACGCCGCAAAAATTGCGAAAATCGGATAAGCGAGTCAAGAGATATGCGTCCCGGAGTGAAAAAAGCAACATCTGACTTCCGAGGCAGAAAAAGGCATCAAAAATGAAAAACCAGAAAATATCACCAGCACCATTGCGTAGAGCTCGGAAACAGCTTTCCGGCGATATCTCGTTTGCAAAAATCTTATCTTCGAAAAGATCAATTAATTACAAAAGATAATTTGCTTTATAAAAGCAAAGATACCTAAACCTAATCTTATCTTGAGCAACAAGATAGCTCGATAAGATAAATAAAAGATCCTATATCTTAGGAATTAAATAATGCCTAAGTAAACTTATGCAAGCGTAATTAAATATTAATTACACTAACAAGAATTTTTTCCTTATAGGTCTTCAACTTCCAATTTGGGTTGAATTTTTTGAAGAACCTCACTATTGACATTCATTTGTGCTTGAGAATATTATAATAATGGGAGATAAAGCTCGTAATAAGAGGAGGAAGACATTGACTCTTGAAGAAATTAAAGCAAAATAAGAGGAGAGACAAAGAGAAAGAGAAAGAAGAATGAGAATTAAACCAATGAATGATGAGGGAGTATCCAATTCCACAACTATTGAAGATGAAAACATTGACGACACCATGGTTGTAGATGAAGCTAATTTGCAAGAAGTCAATTTGGAGAAGAATATGATTATACAAGCAAGTCCTATTATTTCTTCAAATCCCTCTTTCAATGCTATGGAGAATGTTTCAATATGCACAAATCCAGGTATGTCTTCAAATCCACATGTTAGTGAAATGGTAAATTTATATGTAGAAGTTTTACAAAATGTTGGTCTTAACGATGTTGATATTGATAATATTGAGAGAGATGAAAATTTTATATAATTTGTTGAAAATGAAAATGAGAATGAATCTTTTGTTGAAAATTAAAATGAGAATGATCCTTTTGTTGAAAATGAAAACAAAAACCATTTTGTTGATGCAAATGAAAAAGAAAACCGTTTTGTTGATGAAAATGTAAATCATTTTGAAGTTGACAATGAAAATGAAAATGAAGATGAAGATTAAAATCTAGAATGTGATGTTGAATTTAATGAAAATGTTTTTTTTAAAATTGAAAGTGGTGTGTTTGATAATCTTCCTAGTCAAATTTCTTGGAGGAAAAATAAGAACACATGCAAATAGAATATACAACAATTTATTTTATCATAAAAAAAATTGCAATTCAATGTCAACTAATGATGCAATTAATGAGAATACAAAAAATGAGGAAAATAATGAAAAGGTTAGGCTTTTTTGTTAAACCAAAAAGAAAAGATCAATCATTAAAACATGTTATGTCTACTGTTGGTAGTGCCATTCAATCTATTGGGAAAAATACTCAATCTAAAGATAAAAATGCAACAAGAAGAGCTATAACAACTACTATTGTTACTAAAGAAACTTTGAATAAAATAATGGTAAGCAATATTAGTGAAGTTTTAAAAATACATCCTAAAACATTGCTAAAAGCGACAAAAAGAAGAGAAAGTATAGAAAATGATCTTATCAACCAATGTTGGAGTTTCAGTGGTCAACTCCCGAGGTCTAATATGAAATTGAATGTTGAAATTAAATATTTGATCGAAAAATATTGGCACGATAATACTAGGGTTTCTTCTAATGCTAGAGATGTTTTAAAATTAAGGGTGGGCTCCAAAGCTTGCGATCCTCACCCAAAACACCTATTAGATACAACACAAACTGAATTTTAGAGAAAATTTTATGGTGATTTAGTGTTACCTGATAATATTAAAATAAGTTAAAGGTCTTTTGAAAAATGTAAACCATTGTATGTAAAAATTAATAAGCAACAAATATCTTGTTGTTGTAAAATGTATGTTCAATTTCATCATTTTTATGATGTTTTTCGATATATATGTTGTAACCTGCATACTAACATGATTATATAGGAATCTGGTATTAATATGCCACATGAAACAATAAGAGAGTTTATTTCAGGTTTGTTTTGTGAAAGATCTAATGGTAAATTGTTTTATTTAAGTTCTTGTATTTCTAGACAATGCATTGATTGTGGAAATATTTCATTCTTAAAAATTTGTATGCATGAAAGTGTTGATAACAATTTTGAACAACAATTAGTAGATGTTAAAAGATTTAAGAATGTTCACTATTCATTAAAAGATAGAAAAATAGGAAAGCATTGTGATTTAGTTATAGAAAATTTAGTATGCATGCTTTCATGAGTGAATTTAAGAATAAGATTGTACCAAAATATTTCATGCACCCTCAACATGCTTGATGGCTTGATGACCAATTTTACACATGTAGAAACACATTTCCAATTGTTACTATACTTTTAGTGGTCGATTTTGCAAAAAAATATACTCTAGCTCTACAAGAGGAAATTCAATCATAGTATTATAATTCAATGCAAGTAGCTATTTTTGTCCATATTGTTTATAGACATGCAAATGATAGCAATGAGGGTGATAGAATTTTTTTGAAGGAGTATCATTTTTATTTGAGTGACAACCGATTACACTCGTTAGAATTTGTTCAATATTGTTTCAATATATTTTATAGAAATTTAAGAGAAAGAGGAATCCAATTGAAAGAACACCTCATATGGTCAAATAATTGTATGGGGTAGTTCAAGAATGCTCAAATGTTCTATTGGTTAAGTAGGGTTCACAAGGAACTTAATGTCCAACATATATGGCATTTTTTTGAAGCCGGGCATGGTAAAGGAGAACATGATGGAGTTGGTGCGTGTGTCAAAAAAAATCTTGCTAGAGAACAATTAAAATTTGAGGATGCAATAAAATTTAAAAATGCACATGGGATTGTGGATTGGTGTAATACAAGATTATATGCACCCAGTTCGAGTGAGTACTCTAGAGTTCATTGATTCTTTTGGTTGGTTGAAGAAGAAAACATTGTACCTAGAGTTCACTGTGAGACAATCAGTGGATCTACTAAATGGAATTCATTTAAGAGTTTGATAGAAAGCACATGGACTATCTGGAAAATGGAGCTTGCATTTTTTTTCCAGTTTTGTATCTCAGGAGATTGAGAAGCATGTGAAAATCAGAATTGGTTGAACAATGGGAGCAAAGATCATTGACACCTACACAAGCACATGATGAATATGAAAGAACTATTGAAGAAAATGATCAAGTGTTTGCATCTGAAGACTATGATTGTATTTTAGGCCTTGTACAAGAAGGTAATTTAATTCATTTTATTTCACTTTATTAAGCTATTTTGTAATACTAAATTATTTATATGGATATGCGCAAGTTATTAAATCAATTTTGTTTGCAGGACATGTGTATGTTGTTGTTGCACCTGAGGGGAATGAAGAAGAAACATAATATTGGTTGGCTCGTTGTGTGGATACTAAACATAAGTTAATAAAAACTTGAGAAGATGATGATGGCTATCATTATCCAACAAGTACAATGATCCCCTTAAGACACCCCCTTAAGAAAATTTTGATAACAAGTTTTTGATCCCCTTAAGAAAATTTTGAGAACTTATTTGATGATGGTTTTCATGTTTTCCAATAGGATCAGTGGTGGTTGTTGGCACTTGGCTACGAAAATACTTGGCAAGGAAGAATGGTCTACTTGCATTCGAAGATTATGAAACACATAAAAAGATTATACATTATTCACATTTGGTGGTGGCAACAAATATAAAACTAGATTAGTATCGTGGAAGACCTGCAAATAAAGTGCTATGGACAATTTCTATGGAAGAGCATGAGACAATCATAGATGCATTGCAAAAAAGAGAGGATGCAAATGGTACAATGGAATAAGTAAATATAGGTAAATATAGTTTTAGTTTTATATTATCCTTTTAAATAGATTAAATACATGTTTTGATATTGGTCAAGTGTGTTATTAGTTGAAATTGATTTAAATTATCCTTTTATAGATCCTTAAGCCATAATAAAAAAAAAGGATCCAATCCATGCAAATTCAACCCAGACAACATGGAATACTTGGTAAAAATAGGTAATTATTAGTTAAATTATATATAAATACATGTTTCAATTACATATTGATATCACTTGTACATTTATAGTTAAAATTGATTTATGATCCTTTTTTGTATCCTTAATCCATCATTGCATTGATCTCATACTTTGAAACAATAAGGAGAGGATGCCTGGATTCAACCTACACACATGTGTGGAATACTTTTAAATGCAGGTACTTGAGTTGTGTACATATAGATAGTTTTATATAAATTAAAATATGTATGTTTTGATGATTTCATTGATATTGCTTGTACCTTTTTGATATCAGGTGGTGTGAAGACCTACTACATTTTGGGCACGAGTTTGAGATGTTCTTGAGATGTTATATCCAAATTTTGTAAACATCATTTTGAGATGACATATATGTACATACATACTTACAAAATTAAACATTTTGTACAAATTACAAATACATGAACATACACAATTATGTAATCTATGTACTTCTATGTATCAAAATCAATATTCTATATATTTCGTTTGTTAAATGTGCATGTTTTCCTACTTTGAAACTTTATAATTGATTGTATAATCACTAAATATCATGCATACATTATTGTTAAATCAATTATATCCTTAAGACGTATTATGACCCCTTAAGACATTGTATTATGACCCCTTAAGACATTGTATTATGACTCCTTAAGACATCGCCTAAACCATAAACCCTAAACCACAAACCCTAAACCCCTTAAGACATCCCCTTAAGACATTGTATTATGACCCCTTAAGACATCCCCTTAAGACATTATATTATGACCCCTTAAGACATCCCCTTAAGACATTATATTATGACCCCTTAAGACATCCCCTACACTGTAAACCCTAAACCATAAACCATAAACCGTAAACCCCTTAAGACATCCCCCTAAGACATTGTATTATGACCCCTTAAGACATCCCCTTAAGATGTTGTATTATGTCCCCTGAAGATATCCCCTTAAGACGTTGTATTATGACCCTTTAAGACATCCCCTTAAGACGTTGTATTAGGACCCCTTAAGACGTCGTATTATGACCCCTTAAGACATCCCCTTAAGATAACCTATAATTAGTGTTGGATGCTCTTATTTGTTTTGACAACTTATAAATTAGTATTTGACACCTTTATTTGTTTTGACAACTTATAAATTAGTATTGGATGCCATTATTTGTTTTGATAGCTTATAATTTAGTATTGGATGCCATTATTTGTTTTGACAACTTATAAATTAATATTAGATGCCATTATTTGTTTTGATAGCTTATAAATTAGTGTTGGATGCCATTATTTGTTTTGACAACTTATAAATTAGTGTTGGATGCTATTATTTATAGAATTTATTAATGCTTTTGTTCTCTAATCTTGTATGGTATTGTTTATTTCTTAAAATTTTATCCTTTGTGGTATATAAACGGATTGCTTTTGTTTGTAAATTATGATTTATTGACTAATTATTGATTGACGTGAATTGAATAAGTTAATTGACTAATTATCGCTAATTATTGAATTTATATATCACGTATATCATGTATGAGATCACTAAATTTGTTAAGTGTAAATATTAAAATTCCCTATTAATTTCAACTTTAATATCATATTTATATTTATTTTCACATTAATGTCCTCTATTAATGTCTTGATTATGAACATAAAATACATAAATGTACATGTGTAAATTAAAATTTCAAACAATAATAAAGTTTATAATTTATGTAAATATATTAATTACATGAAACCAATATATTAAGTGCATGAATAAAGTCCATCAGAGTACAACCCATGAACTAAAGTCCAACTAAGTATTTGATCCATGAAATATAAAGTCTAATAGAGTACATGAGAAACCAGAAATATAGTCCATGATATAAAAAATATAACCCATAAAATCAAGTTTCTAGGTCATGTACTATCTCTATAATCAAGAGACCCCTTCATGCCATGCGGACTATGTGGATGACCTGAAACACTCTGTACATGAGAAAGATGAAATCAAATGTAAGATAATG
Source organism: Sequoia sempervirens (assembly GCA_007258455.2). Taxonomy (NCBI): domain Eukaryota; kingdom Viridiplantae; phylum Streptophyta; class Pinopsida; order Cupressales; family Cupressaceae; genus Sequoia; species Sequoia sempervirens. The sequence goes on along the minus strand of VDFB02016732.1, from coordinate 12,567 downwards.
AAAAATGATTTAATGAAAATATAATTTATAGTTCATCATAAAATTAAATTACCATCATATTTGGGTTTGGATGCTCGAGTGCACCTGAAGCAACCTCTAAATTCTCTGAATCAATCTACATAAACATGAAAAAGAAAGTTGAAATTAGATGTACAAGTCTATAATTAAAAATGATTTAATTCAATTTAATTTATAATTTATCATATTTTAATTGTACTATATTCTGAGGTTGTGCACTGTCTTTTCCAAGACCTGTTTGTACATGCTCAACTACAAGATGTGTCTCATGCTATAAAAGAAATAGAATTTAAAACATGTATTAGCTCATATTATATATTTATTTAATTTGAAATTTAAAATTAAAGTTATATATTCAAAAAATATAATTTATAATTGACTTTAACTATAATAAAAAATTTAAATTACCATTGATCTAGAGCCTACTCTGTATGTCCTCCTAGAGGTGTAACTATGTTTGGGTTAGGGTTGAAAGTTGCACTAACAAAGTCCTACAAGATCAAAATTAAAGCATGTATACTTTAATTAGGTATATATATATATGTATATATGTATGTATATATATGTGTGTATATATATATATATATATATATATATATATTCAAGTTTGCACATTATGTGTAGAATTTTTTTAAACAACTTGAAAATTAGAAGCCTCAAGAGTAGCCGCAACGTCAAATGTTTTTCCGATGCCTATTCTCATTGTGGTATTAGCCTAGACATACATGTAGACATTTAACACTTATAATATTTACAAGTGTACATGCACATTTCATATATAGTGAATTAAAAATTCATAATTGTAACTATAACAATGTAATTTAAACAATTTATAATATAAATGTACCTACCCCTGATCTATGACACCCGATCGTGGAGGAGTGCTCGACAACCCCTAGGGTGGAATCGATGTGGAAGACGATTGACTCGCCTAAACCAACATAAATATTTCAAACATATATGTGATTCAATGATCAATTTAAAACTCAAGTTAAAAATCATTTCATATATAATTAAAAAAATTGAAATCAAAATACCCCATAAGGGTTGCCGAGTAGGACTGGTGTCGATGTATGTACTCGTGGAATGAATGATTTCCCCATCATTAGTGTCATATGTACACCAAGCAGTTTTATTGTTAAAATGTATTGCAAACTTTTCTTTGATATATACATTCATCAAAATTATTATAAAATGAACGTGTAGATGCATATTTATACCTGTGTCATAGTGTCCTCAGGGTGATGGTCTACTGTAAGAAACTCTACAAATGAACTGATGCAACCAAATGAACCACTAGAATCTCCATGTCCACCTGAACTAGGTGTGGCCTGATCAGGTCCATATAGCATACTTGATGGCAACTAGTACATACATGTGGGATGGGCCTTAACACTCCTAGAGTGGTACTTAGACCAGCTCCATAAAACACTCCTCCATCATCAACATCTCTATGCTCCCCACCCACTATCACAGAAGCATGTTGATCAAGGTCTCCTGCAAGTATACTAAGGGAACCTAATGTCGATACCACAGCTTGATGATGCACAGGTGCAAGAATGGGAAGACCAGGAGCAACAACAAGGGGTTGCGCATGCACAAGGTGTTGGGGATCAACCCTTTCCCCTAACCTCTATTGTGGAATGTCGCCACCAACACCTTGAAATGATTTAAAATAAAAATAATTGGGCTTATGCCCCATAACCAACTCTACATACAGTTTCCTCAAAATATACAATGGACATTCCCAATTAGCATGTGGGGGACTATCAAAAACCATATAACATCAATCCCAAAAAATTTCACTCATCTATGGATGTATGCACCACCTCATGGATATTTTAGATTTTTTGGGAGGAATGGGTTGTCGTGTAACATGGTCAAGAAAGTAGGGAGCTAGGTGGGCTTTCGTTATTTTAAGGTCTAAAATTTGTTTATAAGAGAAATTTTCAACATAAAATTGTCTCATCTAATCTTTGTCTCGTCGATGCCTATCTAGATCATAATCAATGGTCCTGATGGCATCCACAACGTTTTGCATCACAAATTCAAAATGTCTCACTTGTGGTGGAATCAATGCTTGACTCTGCATAGCATTGATTTGATTTTGTATGGATGCAACCTGATCATTTATGTGTGCTCGCAACCAAGCCTCGTCAGATGCAAAAGGTGTTGGAGGTGGCATATTAGGTGGAGGGGGGGTGGAGGGGGAGGTGGAGGTGGAGGTGGTTGTGGCTAAGGTGGTGGATTTATGATGTCATCAATGTTAAAATAATCCATGATATGAGATATAAGTGTGCACCTGCATTAAATTATATAAAATTAACATACAAACTTTAAAAATTACAAGAAATAGTTAAATTTGAAATGCACATGCAAATTTGTTTAAATAGGATGTGAATGCATATATTAAGATCATATAAAATTGAAACACACATATACATTAGTTGAACTTGAGCATGTGCATACAAAATTCAAAATTTAAAATGTACATACATTTAAAATAAAAAATATGATGCATAATTTGTATGCATACATCATTAAACTAAACTATGTACATACGTACAAATTTCAAAATTTAAGAACTATATGCAATTTAAATACATGTGTACATACTAAATAATAAATTCAAACATTCACAAAAAGCTCATTTTATGTCTAATGCATACATATATATATATATATATATATATATATATATTACAATTTTCCAACATGAGAAATCATGATCTGGTAGATAGTCATAAAATATATACTATTATCAATTCATCATTATAAGTTCATAAATTCCACCAAATTCATAAATTCATGTCACTAAAAATATCCAGATCTAGAACCAAAATCATAAATTCATGTCACTAAAAATATCCATCTAGAACCAAAATCATAAATTCACATCACTAAAAATATCCATCCAACCAATTTTATAAATTCATCACACAAAATATCCATCGTTCACCAAATTCATAAATTCACAACTATTTAAGATCATTGTCTTAATTTAGAAACTATTGTGGCTCTCTACTATGCATCTCTTCATTTTTTTGTGTTTTCCTTTTTAGAATCAGAATTTCTCCTCTCCTCTAGCCATTGTCAATGCTCATCTAAGATCCCATCCATAGCCCTGAAAACATCAACAATGGTTTGCATCCTAGATGCAATCATCCTCATAGGTGGTGCGACACATTCTTCATTTTGAATAATGTTGATTTGATCTTGCATGGTTCTACTATTGCAATTGATTCATGCTTGCAAACAAAGACCATCGATTTCAGGTGGTGGAGGTTATGAGGTGGAGTTGGTGGAGTGGGTGGAGGTGGAGGTGAAGGTGGTGGAGATGGATGGCACGAAGGTGGATTGTGAATATTATTGAGTTGATCCATGTGATCTCTAAGATATGAGTGAACCTGCATTAGATTTGTAATTTCAAAATGTAAGATACATGTTTAGGAAATACCCTAAAACCATTCAATATAAATGGCCTAATTGAATACAAATGATAAAATATGCAAGCCTCATTTATGTCTAAGGCATGTTACTTGAATGAAAATACAATTAACTATCAATATAGGACAATTTATGAATGCTATAGGGTTTATGGTTTAAAGTTTATGATTTAGGTTTTAGGGTAATAGGATGCCTTAAGGGGATCTATGTAGTAAGGTCCTAGTACAAAATGACATGGATTTTAAGTGAATAAAATTTGGTGAAGATGCCCAAGGAAATCAAATTTCATTAAGGTCTGAGGCAACTTCACCAAATTTTATTCACTTGAGCCATGCCATTTTTTCCTAGGAACTTACTAGACATAGATCCCCTTAAGCCATCCAATCACCCTAAACTGTAAATCGATCAACATAGATCATGATTTATCTCATTCATATTATAATCTTGCATGATCTTATTATTGTTAAATTTGGTTTCCTTGGGAAACTTCACCAAATTTTGAGAGCTTATTTGATCCCCTTAAGAAATTGATTTTACGGTTTAGGGTGATAGGATGACTTAAGGGGATCTATTTCCAGTGAGGTCCTAGGACAAAATGACATGGCTCAAGTGAATAAAGTTTGGTGAAGTTTCCCAAGGCAACCAAATTTCATTAAGAGCCTAAGAAAAAATGATGGCTTTAGGGTTTAGGGTTTAGAGTTTAGAGTTTAGGGTTTAGGGTAATAGGATAGCTTAAGGGGATCTATGTAGTAAGATCCTATGACAAAATGAAATGGCTTAAGGGAATAAAATTTGATGGAGTTTCCTAAGGCAACCAAATTTCATTTTAAGTTCCTAGGACAAAACTAATGCTTTAGTGTTTAGGGTTTAGATTTTAGAATTCAGGGTTTAGGGTTGACAAAACTTAGGGTGAAGCTTTGGTGTCCCTTGGAATATAAATAGCTTGCAAGTTAGTGAAGAAATTTTTCTTGTGCAACAGTTGATTAAGATAGCTCTTGTTTCAACTAACCAACCTAGATCATGAAATCTCATTCATATTATAATCTTGCACAATCTTATTATTGTTAAATTTGGTTGCCTTGGGAAACTTCACCAAATTTTGAGAACTTCTTTGATCCCCTTAAGAAATTTCATATTAGGAACCCTTAAGACATTGATTTACGATTTAGGGTGGTAGGATGGCTTAAGGGGATCTATGTCTAGTAAGGTCCTAGGACAAAATGACATGGCCCAAGTGAATAAAATTTAATCGTGTTGCCCAAGGCAACCAAATTTCATTAAGGGCCTAGGAGAAAATGATGTCTTTAGGGTTTAGGGTTTAGAGTTTAGAGTTTAGGGTTTAGGGTAATGGGATGGCTTAAGGGGATCTTTGTAGTAAATTCCTACGAAAAAATCGCATGGCTTAAGGGAATAAAATTTGGTGGAGTTGCCTAAGGCAACCAAATTTCATTTTAAGGTCCTAGGACAAAATGAATGTTGTAACTGTTAAGAGTTTAGATTTTAGAGTTCAAGGTTTAGGGATTAGCAAACTTAGGGTGAAGTTTGGGTGGCCCTTGGAATAATGGACTTGCAAGTTAGTGCCTAGTTTATGAATATTTTTGATTTTATGAATAGATTGACTATTTGCATAATAGAAACACACAATTATGTATTATTAAGATTGATTTTGATGTATATTTTAACTGGATATTCTTTTAATTGAACATAAGATTATTTTATTTAACATTTTTCTCATTAATATTTCCCCCTTAAATGAATTTTATGATATAAAATTTATAATATAAAATTAGTTTACATTTGTTGAATCAAGTATTTTATTTTCGATTGTTTGGAATTGAAAGAACCTAAAAGAAAGAAAAGAAAAATATTTAGATTCTTTTAGTGTCTAGGCAACTAGTGCAAAAATTGAGATTTTAGACTAAACTAGAAGCCTAATTAACAAGTAATTGACTAGAATGAGGATTAAGATTGTCAAAAGACAATAGACAACACATGAAAACAAGAAATGGAAACAAGGCATGACTAAGAGAGATCAAAACATAAAATAGAGATGAATGTTGAATACTATCTAATTAAGTGACAATTGGAAATCAATTGTACACTTAGATTTACAAATTTGCTAACTAAACTTGCTAACAAACATTGATAAAATTTATGAATTGTAACTATTCTTTAACATATTATTTTCTAATCTAATTATAATTTAACATTGAAACTAAAGTTTAATATATCATTTTCTCCATACAATGCAAATGAAATTTGAAACATTTAAATTTTGCAAATGAATTTTCTTGAGCTCGAAATTACAGTTTTCAAAATCAAAATGATTTGTTTAATTTCAATTTAGAGTTTTAGCAATTTGTTTTGTTTCAATTCAATTTAGGGTTTTAATTTCTAAGCAATTAGGGTTTTTAATGCAATTTTTCATTTTATTTCAAACTAGGGCTTTCAAATTCAATTTTTTTTGTTTGAACATTTTGAATTCAAGATCTCAAAAAGCTTGATTAGGGTTTCTAAATGCAATTTTTTAATTTCATTTCAATTTCTAGGGTTTTGAATGCAATTTTTTTTGTTTTGTTTCAATTAGGGTTTTCAAATACAATTTTTTTTGGTTTGATCGAACAATTTAGGTTTCAAAAGCTATTTTTTTTTTTTAAAATACGATTGAAGGTTCATTTTTTCGTTTCTATTCAATATCTTCAGGCTTCATTGTGTTTTTTCATCTATTTCTACAATTCCTCATTTCTACTATAACAAGAAATAAAAGGCTTAAAACGTCAAATAAATTAAAAAAAACATCTTGAAATCAATTCTACTATTCACAATTTCAATAAAAAATGCAAAAATGCAAAAAAATAGGGGTGGACAAGTACCTGGAGGCTATTGTTGGAGGTTGTTGTCACTAAGAACTCGGGATCCCATGCGCTGCTAAAATGAAAGTTAGTTTGTTTTTAAAAAATAAATACAATTACAAAACGAGATCCCAATTATTACAAAATGGGATCCCAATTTTTATAAATCGAGATCCCATTTCGTACTAATCGGGATCATGTTCCTTGTTTATCAGTTCGGGACCTTCTAACAAACGGGATCCCGAGTTTTAAAAAGAAAGATTTCATTTAAGATTTAGGCTTAGGATCCCGAAGCTAAATGAGATCCTGATTTTTAAAAATTGGGATCTAGTTTATAAAAAATTAGGATCCCATTTTTCCAATGCCAATTTCATTTTTTGGCTAAGGAAAAATATTCCACGTTTCATGGACTCAACTTCTTGCACTTACCCTATATCCACCTATAATAGAGCTCTCAAACCATAGTTCCATGGAGTTTCCTAATGAGGGGACATAGGGACAAGGACCAAGGGCCTAAGTTTGGGGACAACAAGGGGATGGTGGTGTTGGAGTATGGACAGACACTGAGAGGGGGGTGAATCAGTGTTTGATAGACAAACCAAAAATTTAAACCTTTTAAACTTTGACAAAGACTTTTAGTTCAAATAACCTTTTGATTGATAACAAAGCAGAGTAATCACTTTGAGAGCATTCATGGAAAGGGAGTAAACAAAGATATAACAACATTAACTCAATCCATTAGACAACTTATGCCAATATGATTTGTGTGAGATATCTTACACTTGCAAAAGATGTGACTAACATTGTTTAACAATCAAAGCATGATGACAAAATAGGTGCAACTTATAAGACTGTGTAAATGAAGACCAACACCATTGAATCACTTTAAGACCACCAAATTTTAATGCAGCTGAGATACTGCAACAACTGAGCAACTAAATGACATATGATAAGTATTGAGACAAAAAAAAGCTTTAGTATATTATGATAGTTTGAAACATAACAATCTTGAACTATGAATCAATGAATGAACATGTCATGTGATAGAATAAATCCTTTTCATCACAACATGCAAAACATGTTTGGATAAACAGAGCTTTTAAACCAGTTTGCAACATACAACTGTGAAAGTACTTGTAACAACAGATCACATTAACATTGCAGAAATAAGAACTGATAATAGACATTATTGCATCTGATAACTTATGAAAATCATAGAGACATGAAAAACAATCATAGAAAGACTCATCACATAACACATTATATGTCTTGAGTGGAAAACCCTCTTGGGGAATAAAAACCACTCAAAAAAATTTCTCTTTATTCACTTAGAGAACAAACTCCATAAAGTTCAGAAGCGCCATCTCCATAAAGTTTAGGAGGACCAACTCCACAAAATTTAGAAGCACCAACTTCATAAGATACAAGACCGCCAACTCCTTTACAATGCATAACAATAATGATAGTGTTCTATCAATACTATAAAAGTGCAATTTTGTTGCAGTCCTAGAATCTCAATAGAAGACTAGGTATGTGCAAGATCGTCACCAAAAAAATAGGCCCTTAAATGGCAAAAAAATAGAAAAATAAGAGTTAGGCAACTTGACGTAAAAATTTGAATAAGTTATCTATATTATTTCAAAAATATGCAAGATAGAATCTGTAGCAAATTGAATGTAGCTTCTAAACTACTAGGTTTGTTTTTATAAAAAAAATCTATTTGGATTTCAATGTAGTAGTACTTAAATTTCAGGGAAAAAATAAGTAGGTGTTTGTCTGACCACCCTAACCACAATAATTTATGACAATATTTTTTTATAATATTTTAGCTATAAGTAGAGGACTCATGTCCCGATGTGATGCATTATTTTTTATAATTTTTTTCCAAGTAAATAATTAATAATGAATTTTTTATTACAACTTTTAAAAAATATAAAAAACTTGCATGTCTAACCATCTTAACTTCTTCAAAACTTCATGAAATTCAATTATTCTTTTTTTAATCCTATAGTATGTGAAGCATATAATGTGATGCATGTTCTGGATTCAAAAAAAGTGATACCGTTTGAAAGTTATAGATGTTTTTCAATCAACCTAACAATCAAGATTTTAGTCGTGATTTGAATAGAAAATGAATAATAATTATTTATTAAATTCAAAGTAAAGCATAATTTATATTTGTGGAAAACTAAGAATATCTATTAAAAACCCTTTCCATTTCATCAATTTTAGGTAAAAAATAAATGTCGTCGGCCACATACCCATCATATTGCCACTTTTTGGCCCATCATGATCCTGCACATACCCAACTATAATATTCACATTAAGCGCATTGAAGAATGTTGAATGAAAGTGACAACATCTTCCAGAATGATAAACTGTTTCCAATCTAAAACAACTTCTACACAAAGTCTTTTTAAGGAATAGTCATGAAAACTTTGTTCATTCTTCTCTCAAGTAACTAAAAAAAAAACTGATACATTTTATATCCACTGCCTTCAAGTGTAGTTTTGTTTTTAAAATTGTAAACCAAACCAACTGGATTAGGGTTGTAAAAACCCTGAATGAATTATCTAAAGAGTTTGTTACAAAACTTTGTAAAAAATATCTAGAAACCCTAAATGGGTTTAAATCATAATCAGCACATATTAACCCAATAAAGATCTTTAACAACATCATTTCAAATATAAAGAATCTATTTATACAACTAGTTGCAATAAATCTATTGTAACAAAACGAATTGATATGTAAACAACTCTTCCATGCCTCTTTTTAATCTAATCCTTTTTCATTAACAAATCGTTCCAAGCTTGTAATAAAAAATTTGCAAATACTTGATTCAATGAAAGAAACAAACTGAAGAAATGAGCCTTAAAACCTAATCACCATCCAGCTGGAAGAAGCTAACTGCCACAGTCATTTCCTTCTCAAAACATTCCATATGCTAGCTAAGCTCATACAATGAGCTAATTTTCATAACCACATCATGTCAGCTAAAGAAACTCAAAGAATTTGCAGACCACAGTATACCATGGTGGCTAGGGTTTCATCATACACTTTTCCGTAAACAAAAGTTTTTGAAGACTTTGCAAAATATAATGATCATTTGAGATCCAATCAAAACATTGTAATTTCATTTCCAAAGACTTTACCCAAAAGAACCAACATCATAATAATATTAAATCATTAACCCAATGAGTTGTCAATGATGGTTGTCAACAAAGATACCTAATATCACATGTTACCTCATGAAAAATGATTTGAATAATTTTTTGATTACCTGGTCACTATCATGTGACTTTTAATAAAGTCATCTTCCTTCAAGATAATATGAAATGCAATTAGACCTCGATAGTATTTCATATGTCAAGTTAATCAACAAAAATTGTCACAATATAAACCATATAAACCTACCCGATACCTCATATGGTGAAAATATAAGATACTTCCAATGTTGAAGTTATCCCTTTATTATAAAGGCTTTAAAATCTTTTAAATGTGATGCAAATAATGAGCCTTTAGAATTAGATCATAGAGAATAATAATGCCAGCAATGGGGTTTTAATCCCATTAACATTGTTGACAAATATATGTCAAGCACATAGAAATGATTGCATAAAAAATAAATACAATGTGCCCATAACACAAGAATATGCCAAGCATTAGTCAACTTGTATTGAATGTTGTCCCTAAATATATCAAGTAAAACAAAGAATGTTGAGAAAATTTGAATGCTGAATTATGAATAACCATCCAATATGTTCAAAACCACTGATGTTTGATATCACCATATTCACATTGTGAATTTAATGATCAGGTCAAAACATCATGAATGTCTTAAAACAATACAATAGTGCAATAACTTAAGATTGAAAATGCACTAATATATAATTCAAAGACAACCTGAATATACCTGCTAAATATACCTATGGCAAACATTGTGACATGTAGTCTTTGAGGAATCAAACTGTTGTAACTATAACATGTAACTGAAAATCATCCATATGAGAAATCAATGTGAATTCCAAAGCATTGCATAACCAATTTTGACATCAAGGACAAACCACAAAACAACTGAAAGCCAACAAACTCCCCCTTTGTCCTTGATGGAAAAACACATATCATCTCTCCCCATTTTTTCCTTGTTGACAAAGACTAAAAGAAGAGAATGTGAGATGCCAATAAACAACTAAGAAGCCAACTAACTATCCAACCAAAACTAGCTACAAGTAGAACGCAAGAATCAAAGACTATCAACATATCATTACTTCAGTCATAATCAAATAACTTTGTGTCATATATCTCCTTGTGTTAACCACATGGGAAAACATAATATCTTTGCATCCAAAACAATCAAATAACCTGTCTACACCAAATACCAACTGTATAAACAACATTACCAACATGAATAACCATATACCAAGGCATCAATTATGCACTTCTCAAGAATTTATGTCACTTGCAAGGTAGCATCTACAACATCAAAAGTATTATGAGCTTCTCCCCCTATTTGAGATAACAAAGCAAACAAGATTCTCAAGAATCTCACTGCAAATCTCTTTCAAACACGGTATTGTCTAAAACATGATGCTATTCAACATCTATCACAATGTCACAAGAATCTACATAAGCTTAAAGAACACTATGAGAAAAGAAAATCTCAAGATACTCTTACCAATTAGCATAGATATCATAAGCATAAACAAGATCACATCATTTCCAAAGTCTTAGAAAGAGATCCATAATCATAAACAAGCTAATGTCAATAACAATTTCAACACTGGGGCCAAATGCTAATATGAGTCACTATCTTATGTGACTAAGGACTCATGCAATCTATTCCACTCATGACCAAGGTACAAAGAAACACTAATACATTTTATAGGAATATTATTGTTCTAATTCGTTTACCATGGGGGTGCTGCCACAATAGTGGTTTACAATTTCTGAGAGATCCTAATTTTTGCTGAAATCACATATTTTTAAAAAATATAATGATTTAAGCCTTGAAATGTTCCATTTAAAGGATTCCAATTGAAGATGGTTTGATCAAACCACCTTAGACCAAGCCCCCCTTGGATAGAACCCTGTTAGTTTTAAACCATACATATAACAGAGTCTTCTTTACACCTATCAAAATATTGATAAAAACCCACTTTTCATTAACCTTTTGGGGGATCAAATGAATTCATTTAAAATTTATTTTTTTGTAAGTATGTAGTCCTTATTATAAGCTTCCAAAAAAGTATAATTTTAATAAAATTTTAAATTTGATTATTGGGTGGGTGCATGAAGTTGGTCGCACTTTTGTGGCCAAATGGGAAAAAAAATTGGAAAGACATAATGCGCTCACGTTATAACGTGAGTGTGTTATAACAAGAGCACGTTATGTGATTTTAAAAGAAAAAAATTTCAAATGTGTATCATTTTCTCTTTATTGTTCACCATTCTGTCTCTGACCAAAATCTCACTTTTCAAAACAAATTGTTCTATGAGGAAGAGTTTACGCAAATTTCATCAAGAACAATTGGATTTGTTTACCAAATGAAAACCACGGCTTGATGAAGGGAATGTGGGTGGTAGAAATATTGTTTGCTATTTGTTTGAATTTGTTAGTTTGAAATTGATTTTTGTTTGTTTTAGGTTAGATTTGATTTTTTTTTTTTTAAAAATTTGTAGGAAATCCTGCAAATCCTCAACAAGAAGAAGAGGTAAATCCTCAACAAAATCAACCTCCCCCACCATTCTCTCAATTCCCTCCTAGCACTCAAGAAAATTTGAGTGAAATTGAGAACAATAGAAAACAACTTGAGGATATTATCAGTAGGTTGAGTGATCCAAATGCTTCAACCACATAAAGAATGCTTCTAGAAAATTCATTGAAAGACATGTTAAAAAATGTAGATGCAATCACCCAACAAATATATGGATGCCAAGATAGGAGGCAGACAGCCAGGGAATATTATGCAGACAAATTATCATATAAACAAGTAAAAGATTTAAAATTTACTAAAGGTGATTTGTGCTCTCTATTCACTAACCCTAAAACAAATCAAAATCTTACCCTCAATGCAAAGATGTTTCCTATTCATTGGTGCCACCACCAAGAGATTAAGAACCATTTTTATGAAAGATAGTATATGGTCTTTGATTACCCACTGTGCAATAATTGTGAAGTCCCCCAATATTTTCTTAGGAAACTATACAGTGAGTTTGTATTGAACCAAATCCAAAATTATTTTGATATGAG